>JAVHJQ010003249.1:0-30806 GCA_031306095.1 Pyricularia sp. CD86 | reverse complement strand
GTCTTGTTCTATTCCTCTCAGCTCTGGCCTGCTTCATTTTCGCTGTGTCGTGGACTCAGAAATAGCTTATAATTAGCCGTCAGTCTCTTGTTATATGAATTTTTTTTTGTTCGACTTGTTGTCATTGCATCATCGAAAACCTTTGCTTGACCTGACTGTGATAACAGAAGCTTTCACCGGCAGTAATTCATTTTAAGGGAACCTTGTGGCATATTCTACGCGATCGAGGGTTTATGAAAGCCAGCCGCTACATTCATTATAACGTCATAACCTGACAAGTTCCGAAAAAAAAAGCAACGTCTACCCCTGATCTCGTCCTGGTACAAATTACCACCCGTTGTGGCGCCCGTGCACTTCCATATTCGTGGCATGAGGCCTGTAAGCTTCGTTGGTATCTGAAAGCGAGTACAAATTTCGTCCAAATTATCTATATTCCATCTCAACACCCCCCACATCGTCACCCATCTCATCCTCCGTTCCGTCAAGAATCTGATCTGTAGAGCCCCTGGAATTCCCGCTATATCCGGGCCGTTGAGTAGACCTACTTATCCGGCTTGTTTCGTCAAAATTACTGTTCAACCTTATGCGCCCTCCGGAAGCGAGGGACACCTTGTCCCCAAACCACCACGCTGCGCGCTGTATCAAGGCCCAGATTTTCTCCTGGAATTCATCGTCATCGGCGCGAGATGACGGTCCATGCTCTGCCGCCTCAGCCTTGAACTGATACTTGAGACAGTCCTTGACGGTTACGAGACCGAGGAGTCTGCCGCGGTGCTCAATCAAAATCACCCGTGGGCCAATCTTGCGGAACAGCTCCATCACCGTCTCGAGCGGCAAGCGTGGATGCACCGTAACTGGCGTCGGGTCCACGAATCTGCTGAAGTCGACAGTAAACGCGTCGCCTATAAAGCTTGGCCTCCTACTCTGTCCTGCAGGCGTGATTGGCGTCACTGCGTTGACATCGCTCGGCATGAAGTTGCATTTGGCCGAGGGGCTTATTTGTCGCTCGCGTCGGGCTCGGTCGACGGCGTATCGTAACTCAGTCCTCCCAATAAATCCTACCAAATTGCGACCGCGGCGAGTGTTATTACTGCTCTCCGCTGCACTGCTGTTCTCTTCGACAATTGGGAAGCCTTGATAGTTATCCTTGGCTAGTAATCGCTCAACTGACTCCATGGTCATGCCCGCGACGGGTATGGTATCCAAGTCGGAGGTCATGGCAGCCGATACAGGCAGGCCAAGATTGTGCTCCTCTTTGTTATCCAAGTAAGGGAAGCCATTGAACCAGATCATACGGTCGGCAATGCCTCCATGGCCAAGTCGGTCGCTCACCATTTTGGTGATTCCCACAACAATCATTGTAGGCAAGATGTAATCCAGAGCTCCCGTTAGCTCAAACATAATCACCACGACCGAAACCGTAATGTGCATGATGCCACTGAGCGCAGCGGCAGCACCAAGAAAGGCGTATGTTCCGGGGGTGATGCAGGGTACGTCGGGCGCACAGCTCGCGAAGAACGAACTGCTCGGGAAGGACTCCTGAAGTGCCTGGACCACGATGCCAATGGTGCGGCCAAACAAGGCACCAATGGCCATTGACGGCACGAAGATACCTGCCGGTACCTTGCATCCATACGAAATAATAACCAGACCGGTTCGTAAGATCAAGGCAATTAACAGCGACGTGATGTTCCATGCTCTGTTCTTTGCCTCGCAAAGCCCATGATAGTCCTCGGCGCCCTCACACTCGAGAAACAAAATCTCCATGCTCTCCGTCATCTCTATCCGTAGAAACGCATTTGGAAAGCAGAGTATGGCCGTAATAAACGCCAACAAGGATGCCTCGGTGATGGGATACTCCTTGAGATACTTCTTGCGGAACGCTGCCACCTTGAGGTTCCACTTGATGACAAAGGCACCATACAAGCCGCCAAAGATACCAAGAATGGCAAAGAAGGCAATCTCGAAGAAGTGCCATGTACGGTCGTAATGAACCTGGAACATTACCAACTGCCCAGTGCGGAAGGGGTTCATGGCAGCCAACACTGAAGTGGCCACGAGGGCACAGAAATAGCTGCGCCACAGAGTCTTCAGAGGAAAATAGCTAGACATCTCCTCCAGGGAGAAGAGCACTCCGCCAATCGGGCTTCCAAAAGCAACAGCCACGCCAGCTGCTGCACAAGCGCTGAGGATCTCCCGCGTCTTGGATGCGTTGCTCCTGTACTTGGCGAAAAGCCGCGATATGACATTTCCTGTACACACAGCGTAGTGCACGCTAGGTCCTTCCTTGCCGACCGAGAGGCCAGACCCGATAGTCAGGGGCAAGCCGACAGACTTGATCAGAAGCGTCCAGGAGCCTAGGAAGCCCTTCATGACAAAGCCAGCAATGATGCACTTGATTTCTGAAATGCCAGAACCGGCCGCATATGGAGCGTAAGATTTGACCAGCGTCGCTGCTGTGCAAGCAAAAATGGTCTGGCACGTAGGACAAAGGATATGATTAGTACATGACAGCGCAAGCAGCTGCTTGCCGGCTTCAGGTAGCAGGGCATGCTGCTGCTCCGTGACAGGACGGAAGAAGCGGCACATACCGCGAATATGATATAAATGATGTAGTTAATGGGACCGAAGCCTGTCCATGGCTGCCAGTCATTGCAGCCTGTATGGCCAAGTTCTAGATCAGTAACATCACTCGTCAAAGCAGTATGTGCGTATAGATCCGATAGAACCCACCGTTATCCTCTCCCCAACAGCAAAAGTTCTCGTTCAAGTAAAATGCTGTCTTGCAGTGACCCAGCTTTATGTCGGACAGCCACTCGGAGACGATGTTGAGAAAAGCGGCATTCAACCCAATAACAATGCCAATAATTGTCACCACAATCCAGCCCTGAGCAGCCTCATACGACTCAGCGGCCCAGCTCCTCCATCCGACGTAGCTGTTGTCGTACACACTGGCTTGTCGACGCTTCCGTCGTGCCTTTCGCCGTAGGCGCTCCTGAGCGGCATCTTGAACCCAATCTATCGGTCACGTAGTGGTCAGTGAGCTGGGTTCGCTACAGCAATCCGCACCAGCCAGTAAAGTACCTATTGTTGTGAAGTCCTGAGGGGAGAGAAGTTAGTCGGACAAGTTCAGAGAATCGTGGATGGGGGGCAGGGATCGCAGGTGGAGCTGGATAAAGCACACCTCATATCTCTTGATCTCGGCGATCTCCTGCTCAATTTGACTGTCGACAGCAGCGCCTTGTACATCGGCATCTTCAGCTTGATCCGGATTTGAGAAAGACGTCGATAACGCGGCATTCAGGGTAGGACGGCGCGAAGGCTGGCGAGGTACTTGGGACGAGTAAGAAGACGTTCTCGAGGTCATGTTTGCGGCGATATCGTGGGCATGGCAGCCGCAAGCCTGCCATCGGCCTTTCAATCGAGGTGAGTCGCAAAAATGAGCGGCGTTATCGCATAAACCCACTCAAGAGCCCAGGTCGGTGTTACTTGTCGCGGAGGGGTTGGTATCGATGTTGATTAAATGGAATATGCGTCTCGGTAGAGACCGGTGATGCTACCCCAGAATGTTGCGAGCCAACCGGGTGTCACCTCACTCTACGTGTCGTTGACAACGATAACAGGGGTTAGGGTTATCACACACTCAAGACTATAGCTTCTTGATCAGGTCTGAGTCGAAAATCTAATAATACTACAGTTGGGTTTCAGATAAAAGCCCTGGAATGGATGATTACTTTAACATCTGGTATCGCATTGGCCCGAGCCATAGATTAAACTTAAACCGTCTGGACTTGATGCCGCCGTCGCTGGCATGAGAGTTTGTACAAGGGGTACAACATAACCTGGGGACCGAACCGACGTGGTAGGCAAATTGATCAGTGGGGCTAATGGCTCAACACATTGTCGCGTCGAGCGCGTTGTTTCTACACTCTAATTACTGACGTCTACCTCTGTCCCCACTTGAACCCTCGACTCCTCGAGAGCCTCCGTCGTCTTGACAAACTACCAGTTATAGAATCTGAGCCGAAGTTAGACCATTATCAAGACCAATCAGCCATCTTATTATATCAACCGGTTTTCTTCATCACTGCCAATCTCAACTTGAGGAGGCTTGCTTGTATTCTGAATACTTGCTCTGCTGGACGCGGTAACAGTCCTAGCTGTGAGCCTAATCCACGACCACAAGTGATCAAACCCTTTAAAATGCCTTACAACACAACAGCGATACCTCCTCGGCGGGACCCAACCGGCCAGACTCAGCTGCCTTGTAAGCCTGAACCGTGGCTCACCAAACAATTCCGAGCCATCATAACCTTATTAATATTCTTTACTGACCACGTGATTATCTAGTGACGAGGGTAAAGAAGATCATAGCACAGGACCAAGATGTACAGATGTGCTCGAACAATGCAGCTTTCATCATCACCCTTGCTGCGGTTTGTCTTACCCTACCTCGACGGTTATTCAATGGGGCCGCACCTTGCTAAGTGACGTATGTAGGAACTGTTTGTTCAGCACCTCGCCACAGAGGCTCACAACATGGCCAAGATGGACCGCAAGCCCAGGCGGAATATCCAGTACAAGGATTTTGGTAAGTCCAAACGAATGGGAACACCATCTGCGTCTGTGAACCGTCTAATAAAAAGTCAACTGCCAACAACAGCCAATGCGGTAGCGCATCAAGAAAGCCTCGAGTTCTTGACAGACGCTGTGCCCAAGACGGTCGCGTTCAAAGATATCAAGGAGCGCGCATCTCACACTCAGGCCAGGCTCAGAGGCGAGAAACCAGCCGCTGATGCCGAGCCGCCTGCGCTAATTCCTAATGGCAAGAGGCAAAAATCGCTATTGAACGGAGATGAATCGGTCATCAGCAACGGTTTCAGTCACGGAAGGCACAGCATCTTATCCGAAGACGACCCAAGCAGGCAGTTGGAGCTGGAGATGAGGCAGGCTGGTGGTGGAAGGGATCAGGATCAGGACGTCGACATGACTGGCTAGTGGCAAGTCCGGTAGATGAGTTCCGGAATGGACTACTTGTAATTTTGAGGGCAGCTGAGGACAGGAGAGACGCAGAGAAATGGAACACCAGTCAATTCAGTAATGAAGTCAAGCAGATGATGTCCTTCAATACTGGCATGATATCAAGCCTTGAACAAAACCCCACAGCAAAACTTTTGGAAACTGTATGTGAAAGACACATAGCATTGGCAAGATAAGCCAGTAACTCCTTGTCGATGCGCCAACCGTCGGGTAATATGCAGGTTTCTTCGCAAATTTAATTGGGGTTAATTCCATAGTCAAAACTCATTCCTCCATCATGTCGCTCGCGTGGATGCCTGCTGGTAGCCTCCCTTCGTTCAGCTCCTTCTCCAACCTCAAAATCTCGTCCAAACTCTTTGCATTCTTGATGCGCTCCTGCAGCCTCTGGCGTTCTTCGTCGGTGAGCTTGATGCGGGAAAGTTTTGAGCCAGCTGTTGACGGGGCGTTGGCCGTCTTGGCAGCTTTGTCCATGGAATTGGATTTCGTTCCAATAATCTTGAGAAACGAACTCGTCAGACCACGACCTGCGGGCATAAAGGCCATGCAAGACCCAGGGGCTATATCTCTGCTTACCTTGAGGGCAAGCTCTGTAGGCTCAGCCTCGGTGCCAAAGATTTCTTTGGCGTGTTCCCGTTCCGCCTGCTTGACTTTTTGAAAGTCGAGAAACCTGACACTGGGGCACCTCCAAAGAACCCAGTAGCGGTAGTTCTATCGCGACAGCAAACGTTAGAAAACGCACAGCTATCACCAGCAAACAGAGCACAAAACCCAAAGGGCAACAACAAACCTCCTTCTTCGCTACGGGGTTGTCCATTAGCACCAAGTGCGTCAGCTTCTTGAAACCCTTGAGCGGATCCAGGTCTGCCAGCTCGCTCAAGTTGTTCGAAGTTAGCTGCAGATTCGTCAGGTTCGGTATCGCATTGGCCAGCGTTGGCTGTATGCTGACGATGCGGTTCCTGGCGAGGAGCAACGTCCGTATGCGGGGCGACAGCGGAAAGTTTCCGAGGGTCAGTATGTCGTTGTCGGTAAAGTCGATGGCATCTTGCGGACCGGCGACACCCAGGTTCTCAATGGCGGGTATTCGATGTCCTAAAGGTTCGGCGGCGGCGCGGAAAGAGAGAAAGAGGCCGAGATATCAATTCTGCCCTCGCACTCGTCAAAGTGTAGCATCTGCTCTTTTCGGGACGCACATACCTCGAAGGTCGAGCTCTCGCTCCTTCAGAGGGTTAAGGTAGGAGAGGGAGTGGTTGATGAGGTCTGCATTGAGCCTCATGATGGGCGGGTTAATTTTTTTTTCTCCTTTTTTTCCTTGGTCTTTAGCTGGGTGAAAAGACTTGAATAGGATGCCTTTTTGCTATCTTTACAAAAAGGTAAATTTTCGCCGTTGCCGCCGTTGACGCATGGATTGTCGCGTCCAGTTTATCTTTAGTCCGTCGCGGTGTAATGCGCCGGGCGGTTCGAATGGCGGCGGGATGAAAGCTCCTGTCCCGCTCACAAGCCCTGGAAGTAGCGTGGAGAAAGTTGTGGGCGATAAGGCTGCTAGGCACACGATAAGCTGCCCTGTCCAGGGTACCTTGGAAAGCTACAAGCATGACTCGTCTCGACTTGAAAATCTGGTGGAGCAACGGTTGGTGATGCAGGGTAAGACTGCCTCACAATTAAGTCGAAATTAGAGATTCGAAGGAGTTCGGACTGGTTTTCGGCAAATATAAATATATGAAATATTAGTCTGTGTATTCTTCTGAACAGTCGCTTGAACTCTATGATATCAATGCTTGGGATGAGAGATAAAATACAGTAGCGCCCTTCCTTTCCCAGTAAACAGCTTCATCTCCAAGCCGGCCTACCTAGGTAGCTTCTTGTCTCGCACCCAAGTCACCAAGCTCTGGGATATCATCATCCTCTTTATCCTCTGCGGGAACCACCCCGTCGACCTGCGGAACTGCTTCGTACTCAGTCCCAAGACTTGATGCCGCAGCTTCACTCGGTGAACTCTCATCCTTGCGTCCAATGATGACATTGCCAGCAACCAGCATTGAAGCGCCAAGCCACCAGAGAGGCGGAAGCGATTCGGAAAATATGACCAAACCCAGCAGTGCAGTCAAAACAAAGTTGGACGAGGTGTTCATGATGGACACCTGAGTCGTTGAATTCCCTTTGGCAAGTGCCTGGGTGAAGAGTGTCCACATCTGTCATGATGCAGCAATGTCAGCAGCTTGTCAGTCGACGCCAAGTGATATCTCGCATGCCCTAGGACTCTAGGAGTGGAAGTCGGCACACTGTTTTCCGAATGAACCGTGAAACTTCCTCTTCCAGTACTGTTAAGCGCGAGGGGAGGCTCAAAAGCTGTAGAAGAAATTATATGAAAAGTCAAGGCAACTTACCACACCGTTAAAGACCAGGTTAAGGCCAAAGAAACCCTTGGTTAAAGGTCAGCTTAATCACACATGACCATCAATCTTTTTCGTCCTGGGCTCGAGTTGATAACCTACCGCTCGTACAACAGCTTCAACTGTGCCTTCAACTGCGGACATGCCAAGCACTCGTGCTATACTTTGAGAGAAGCTCGAAGTGAGTTCGGTGGTAGTTCTGGTCATGAATGTGAGTAAAGTATGCCACGTAAGCATTAATACAGGTAGAACAAAGCTGGATGGTGATAGTCCGCTGGCATAACGAGTGCATTTTACACGACGAGATCCACAGCAACCGATCCTTTCCTTGCCGGAGCCACTACATATACACATATATTCCGCAAAAGCCTGTACTCACAACTTGGCCATGACTCCGTTCAGTGCAGCGCAAGCGCCGCTCGCGATGGCATAGAGAATCCACTTGTTACGGCGACTCCAGGTCATGGTGGTTGGATGCTGGTCGCCTGACGCGTTGGATTCTGGTCCGTCGCTCGCGAGCAACGGACTTTGTTCCGTGGCAGCAGATTCCATCGCTCTTTTATGGGCGTCGATAGGATCTGCAGCGGCTGTCGTCGCAGCCTGTTGGCGACGACGGAGCATGGGACTTGGCTGTGTGGTACGCGGCAAAGGTCCCAATTAGAAGTCTGAGTCTGCCAACGTGCTCCAGCAAATGCGGCTGTGCCTGGTTGAGGTTTGAGCAAGGCGTCACCCACAGAGTGAGTGGGGAAAAGCAGGCCCCTGTAACAGCGCCCTGAGAGGTTGTAAGCAAGGAGGAGAAAGAAAAAAAATATAAAAGGCTCTATAAGCTGGGGTATACTATGTAGTATAACATACTACCTAGATATCTGGGCTGTTTTGCATGACCTGCCAGCTGGGCTACTACTGTACATGTTTCGAAGCAAGCTCGCCCCTGGAAAGCGCGCAAGATCCGGCTAGTGTACATACGGGATCCCCACTGGGCTGAGTTGCAAGGATCAGCGCTTGTCATTTCAATGGTTCCTGGCATGGAACCATAACACGTCACCGCTGTAAACAGTTACGCTGGGATCCGTATTCAGCGGATATCGCTTTCATAGTCTCAGCGGTGATGAAGGCCCTACAAACACTATAGAGGCCTATATGGAAATGATGAGCAGGCTTTTTAAAGTTTCCCAAACAAATCGAAGTTGGTTCATCCCAACTGCACAATTACTTAGCAGGCAACTAAGATTTGAGTCCTTGGAAGTACTTAAAACGCTGTTCTGTGGATTATGACTGGTCACAAACTGGTCATCCAGCCTGTTGATTCTGTAAGTAGGTACGTATGCAAATATCAAGTCCCTAAGAAAAAAAAAGAAAAAGAAAAAGGTGAGGTCTGCCCAAGTAACGCCATCCTACCGAGCGCCTTCAAAGTGTATGATCCAGAACGCCGTTCGAACCGCCTAACGGGATCGCAAAATGATGAGCCAAAAACACAAGCAAACATGTACAGGAACTGCAGACGCTCTGTAAAAATCCGCCAGTTCCTTTTCATCCTCCAATCTCTGTATACTGCCGCCGGCGACGTGGTCATTTCACTGGCCACCAGTCGCCGTTCACGTCTTTAGCGTCGGGAGACTCCTCACGCTTCAAGTGAGCATTGTGATGCAGTGCCGAGGTGGCAGAGTAGGGGCGACGTTCAATCTTGAGGTCAGACACCTCCTTCTTCACCTTTGCGCTACTCTCCGACTTCGATACTCTCTTCGGTCTCGCTTCTCGCTTACGTGGCGATTTGACTTGTGGAACAGACGTGTTCTAAGCATCTGTTCCAGGACGTTTGGCATTGCAGCTAACAATCTTGACTTTGTCGGCTTGGATGGTCTGGTTGCCGCCATCCAGCTTAAAGTTGATATTCTTGATCACAAAGGTCCATACGTCGTCGCAAAAGCGGTAATTGTCGAGAGCTCCCTGTAATTTTGAAGAAAGGTTGGTGAGTTGACATGGACATTGAGACCGGCGCGGCGCATAACAGATTTGCATATATGAGATGAACTGACCTTAAACTGAAGCCTGGCTTTGACTTTCTCTTGTAAAGTCTCGGCAACGACACGATCAAAATTCGCCAAAATTTTCATGGCGAGTTGAGGATTGATACGATCATTTGTGATGAGATCGTCCAGAGCATCTGTGAGACATATGCCCAGACTGTATTCGGAAATGGTCAGGTTAGCAGACTTCTTCAATGTGTAGCAAACCCATCGCTGGAATTTCAGCAGATCGCCTGTCAAATGTACCTAGTACGGCGGTAGAGCTCATAGAAGGTCTCTTCTTTCTTGGTAGCCATGATTGCTGCTATAATCTCAACCGCCGCCGATGTGTTGAGTTTATCTGATAAAGGTGATGATTGTGAGGCGAGCGGTATTTATAGGAATCATGAGGCGAAGCTCGCACGTCACAGCAGGCAGACGTGAGAAATATTGATGCCTGAGGCCTGAAATTCGTGCGATAAGCCTTATCGGGATAGTTTCGAAGGGTGTGATTACAGCATCAGGTATCCACCTTGCCAAACAAGGTGTCTCGAGCCCCAGCCTGTACAAGCGACCGAATCCCGAGATGCAAGCGATGACGGCGTCGCCTTGTTCATACAACAGACTTGCAACGCGAACAACAAAACCGTCAAAATGAGCTTAACTTATGGACTCGGGGGCACTGGGTCTGCCCTCGCTGTGGTAGGAGCATGTGAGTGGACAATTATCCCAGAGGGCTCCGCGTCGCAGTTGATGCGCATTTGCTAACAGATTCTCACCTGAGCTTCTAGACATGCTCTTTACTGGCAGTGGTGAATCCTTCGACGTACGCGAACCCAACTCGACCCTTCAATCATACACGAAGTATTAAACGCTTACTTTGTATCAAACAACAAATAGGTCGGGGCTTTCATTGAAGATATATCGCCTTTCGCGTGGGCCAGTTTAGGCATTTCGCTATGCATCGGCTTGTCCGTTGTTGGAGCTGCTTGGTATGTAGCTACTCTTGCTCTCGAAACAAACATTCTGTTAAGACATGCGCTCCCGCAAGAGAATCACGCATCTGAGAGCTCCCGCTCGTATTAAAAAAAATCCATAATCACAAATTGCGTTCAAAGCTTCCAAACATTAGCTAACAAGAGCTGCGTCGTGACAGGGGCATCTTCATTACAGGCTCCTCCATCCTTGGCGGTGGTGTTAAGGCTCCCCGAATCAGGACCAAGAACTTGATCTCTATTATCTTCTGTGAAGTCGTCGCCATCTATGGAGTGATCATGGCCATTGTCTTCCAGGCCAAGATTAACTCCCTCGACCGTACCGGGTACTATTCTGCCAATGCGTACTATACCGGTTATGCTCTCTTCTGGTCAGGCCTGACCGTTGGCATGTGCAACCTTATTTGCGGCGTTGCTGTTGGAATCAACGGCAGTGGTGCTGCCTTGGCCGATGCTGCGGACCCTACTCTGTATGCATGCCCTTCCCAACAGACCTGTCAAGCTTCAGGGACCTTTTGACTGATTATTGATAATTTTGATCATTAGATTCGTTAAAATTCTCGTCATCGAGATTTTCAGCTCTATTCTCGGCCTGTTTGGACTGATTGTTGGTCTGCTCACATCAGGCAAGGCTCTTGACTTTGGAAGCAGCGGATGAACAACACGGATCTCCGTCGAACTACTCGCTGAAACCGCCGTGTCGCTTCTGCAACGTCATGGGCGGGTTTGTCGCAGAGGTGTGTGGCACAGGTGCGTTTATACAACTAGTATCTGCCTTTATGTAAAATAGCAGAATATCATCACATTGAGCGAGCCGCATGATTGTCGGCTTTTGCCTTCAAAGTGGCGCAGGGGAGAAATTGGGGGGTTTTTTTGCATCAGGATACCTTGCCGGCATAGGAGACAATGGGAAGACATGTTAAAAGTAGACATGATATAGTCTGCACCTGTACAAAATGACGTTATCTATTAGCCGGGCCCCTAGCCGTTCCAGGCGATAATTTACGTGTTTCCGTGAATGGCGCCCATTAACAAGGCAACTGTCTGTTCGCCCTTCTTCATCGATCCAACCCCTTTCGGGAGACACAGAAACGCATTGGCACCCTTCAAGCTTCCGACCTTGGAACTCCTTTGGCCACCAGTACTATTCGCCCAGAGTAAACCATCAGTCCCGACGGAGACGACAGCACGGTGGTACTCTGGGCGTGCCTTGTCGAGCGGAAAATCGTGCGCCAAGGTCACGGGGATCTGGGGCAATCCAACTGTTTGCAACCCGGATAGATGGTGAAGTGACGGCAGGACAAATAGATGGAAAGTCACCAGAGCCGAGGCAGGGTTCCCCGGAAGCGAAAAGATGACCTTTTGCACCCGCTCGCCCGAGTCATCCTTGACAGTGACCGTGGCAAATGTGGTAGGTTTCCCAGGCTTCATAGAGACGCGGCCGAAATGAATGGTGCCGCCGAGGGAACGCTCAATAGTCGGCTTGAGCAGATCGAGCTCACCCATGGATACACCGCCCGTGGTGATGACGACATCGGCATCTCTCAGGGCCCTCCTCAACGTCTCCTCGAGGCTGCCGGGCTTGTCCTTTGCGATGCCCATGTCGATTACCTTGTAGCCCCAATGCCTGGCAGCCGCGATGAGGGTCGGTCGGTTCGTGTCTCGAACTTCACCCAACCGTAGCTCTTTTGGCTGGTCATGGTGAACGATCTCATCACCCGTCGACAAGACCGCAACGAATGGACGATGAAACACTTGCACCTCAGCGACTCCAACGGCAGCGAGCGAGCCAAGCTCTCCTCCGGCGGCTGAGACCTGTTCGTACTTACGTAGCACGATAGTGCCTTGTTCTATGTCGCTCCCAATCTCACGGATATTTTCACCTTCCTTGACACCATCTGCCAGAATTTCTACCTCCATCTCCTCCTCCCCATCGTCTGTTTTGGTCTTCAACACAGTGTCCTCGACCATGATAACTGCGGTCGCTCCTGGTGGCAGGGGCGCTCCGGTCGTGATCCTGGCAATTTCACCCTCCTTCAGAGGAGGGACTTCACCTGGAGAGGCATGTGAGACCGAGACCGCGGGGAAAACGCCACGCATGTTGCCATCCTTGGGCACGACGACAGCATATCCGTCGACTATGCTGGCTCTGAAGGCCGGCACGTTCTCTTTTGCTATCACGTCCTCGGCCAGCACTGCACCCACGAGGTTAGTGTCGACATTGTGCGTCTCAATAGTAGGGGCTGGGGTGTGCGTTTTGATTGCCTCTAGGGCTTCGTCAACCGAAAGCATTGGGTATGGTGATTCGCGATGTCGACGAGTTGGGCCCAAGTTGGGGTCATTAGACATTGGGTTAGAGTCTGGCTTCGTGTGTCGGACTGGGTTCCCGTGACCATGATGATGGTGGTGATGGTGGTGGTGATCATGATGATGGTGCGAAGAGCCTCCTTGCTGGCTTCCAGTGACCGAAAGTCCAGCCTCTTGCTCCAACTTTTTTACTCCTCCAGAATGCAGTTGACGAGAGTTTGCCCCGGAGGCTTGGACGCAAGCATGTGGCAGGAGTTTAATAACGGCTTGAAGATTCTCCTTGGCCCCTTTTGGAGAGCCTGGAAGAGTCACGATGATAGTCCCGTTTCGAACTCCGGCCACAGGCCTGGACATCATTGCAACTTTAAGCTGTCAGCAACCAGACAATATCAACACATACCAAGCACTAAAAGGAACAGCTTACAAGGTGTAACATTTAGTGACGCTGCAATCATGCCATGGACAAGCCCAGGAGCTTGCTTGTGCAAAAGCGGAGCGACGGCCTGTGGATGGCAGGAAAAAAGTTGTCAACTTGGCCGTGTGGTATTTACCTAGAGCAGATTTTTCAAAAATAGCATGTCAAAAATGCCATCTTCAGGATTACATACCTCGGGGGTATGATCCTCTACAGCAAATCCCGTCCCTCCAGTGGTGAGAATCAGGTTCACTGCGTCGGCTGTGTCGGTCCATGACATCACTTGGCGCTGGATGTCAGAGATAGAGTCGGTAACGATGCTTGTCTGCACGACATTCCATTGGCCGACCCCATCTTTGTCAAAAACATCTTGCAGTATAGCAGTGGTTGCGTCGGTTGAAGGATCGCGAGCTGCCGTTGTTGAAACAACCAAGATGGCTGCTTTGAGGGGTAGTTTTGACATTATGACCTGGACGAGATGCAGTAAGTAGGTCGACTGAGGCATATATTAAAAGGCCGGTAAACTACCCAACCAAGATAAGCCACCGAGTCAGGCTAGGATGGAAGTATTATAGTAAAAAGCTTTATCACCTCTGCAGACAGTCAGTCTACCTACAAAGGAAGGTAGGGTGTATGCAGATAAGATATGGCTGTCAACTTGAGCGGGCCAGGCACCTGTCGATAATACCGTAAAACCCCCGTAATGGAACAGTAATAAGGCTGTGAGGGGAAGCTGCTCCCCAAGTTGGGGTAGCTCCAGTATGGAGCTTAACCCTAACCCAGCAGGAAAATCCCTACTGTACATCGACCCAAGACTCAATTGCGACTCGAAGCTCGCCTCCCCAGCCAAAACCAGTAAATATTTTATCACATCAACTTTGAAACCGCCAAAAAGTCATCGCGCCGAAGCCACAAGCACGTCATGGTTCGTATTAAGGAGCGATATTTGCTAGTCAATATACTCTACCCCGATGCGCTCAAGAATGTCAAGCCAAACGAACCGGACCTCGCCGTCCTTCACAAGCCGACGACGAATGACTTGACACCCCAGGCTATCCTGAGAGCAATTCGGGAACAGGTCAGAGTATTGTTTGGAGACTGCGGTTCTGGTCTTATTGAGCGAAACCTCCTGGGTGAGTTGCCATGATTTCGGGTGCCATGGCTTGCAGTGGCTTCCGCAAGGGTTTCCTTCATCTGACCTAATTTATAGTCAAATACTTGTCTAATGCTACTTCAACCTTCATCCTTCGCGTTCATCGGGAGCAATATCGCCTCGTGTGGGCGGCCCTGACTTTTATGGATGAGCTTCCCATCAAGAATGGGCAAGCCTGCACCTTTCGTGTTGTCCATGTTGGAGGCACGATGCGTAAAGTCGAGACAGCGGCGATTCGGCGACATAAGGCACTGAAGCTCGCTGTCGAGAAGCAAATGGCTGGCAAAGAATCTGACGTGCTGGACACACTGTTTGGCTCCAGTGACTCTGCCCACCGCATGCAGGGTGTGGTTCTTGACGCTGAAGATGAGGATGGCAGCGCCGGCGAAGAGGACGAGGAAGAGGAGGCCGACGGCTGATCTTCGCTCGCCAAGCCTGTGACTGATTTCAGGGTTGCTGTCGCAGCATTCACTTCTTTGTCCGGGTCACTGTGATACCGCTGTCTGGGAATCGAGCACCCGGGCCTCCCAGCAAGTCGTCATCGCCCTCTTCAGCCGCTGCTGCCTCGGCCATGGCCTCTTGGGCCTTGACCTGTTCCTCCCATTCGCGCTGCTCCATCTCGTCATAAGCCTCTTTGTTATCAATCCAGCGCTCCTGGATATCTTGGGCACCCATTAGGGAGCCCTCATTGCGCATGGCCACCTGCCAAACGGTATCGTTGGCTCCCTCGGCCCCACCAAACACGTACCCGTTGGCACGATCGAGCACCCGGAGCAAATGCATCATGCTTTTCTTATTCTCGACAGCCAAGACCTCGAACCGGACGAGTCCAAAGTCTTCAATCAAGTTTGCGACGGCTCTGTTTAGCTTGGCGAACTTTTCGCTGCGCAGTGAGGGATTCTCGGCTTCGAGCTCGGGGAGGAAGTATGAAAGGTCTTGGACCTCGGTGTAAAAATCGAGGTTAAAGGCAAGTCTGTCATAGGACGAGACCTTGTCAATCTTGGTGAGTACGTTGACATGGGAAAGGTCCATCTGGAGCATGGCGCGCAAGGCAAGGAGGAGATTCGAGATGTACAAGGATGGCTGAGTGAGGCAAATGCTGTCCGAGAGGTGAACAACCACAAGCTACAGCGAGACAATTTGATCTGTCAGCCGTTGTCTTCACAGAACGTCATGCCATCCGCATCCTATGGGACGAATGTTGGTGGACAAATCACGTACTCTGTAGCCGAGCTTTTGTAACCTGAAGAAGATATTGCGCAATGAATTGTGATGTGTGTACAGCTCGACTTGGCCCGGGCAGTCGAATAGTATATAGTCGTCCCCGAGCTCTTTCAGACCTTCTTCCAACCACTCGAAGTTATGCTCCAGCTCTTCAATAGCGTAGAGGATGCCACCGTTTGGCCCCAAGTTGTCGTCTCCCATGATTTCCTCCAGCGTGACGAGATTTCGGATGTCCAGGGCACATGGATAGCTCGTATGGTCATTGGCCGGATCAAGGTTTACTACAGAACAAGCTCTCCCTATTGCGCCTAGAAATTGATGCACTTTTAGGTTGACGCGGTCAGTCTCGTCTTTGATCAGCTAGCTCGCATCGGTGCAGCGAGTGATGGGAGAGCCCGACTTACTGCCATCACAGTAGGTGCTCTTCCCAGCGCCGGGAGACCCCACTACTAGCTGTCCAAAAGGCATGGTTGCAAAGTATTGTTTGAGGAGTTACTAAAAATCTAATGCAGTTGACAACTTCTTGTGCATTTGCCTCTGGTCCGTCAGATATGATTTTCAAGCGCGGGGCGATGTTCGATCGCATTCTGACGGGGAGAGGAACCCTGAAGAAGTTGCGTCAGAGGTGGGCCCACTGAAGCTTTACCACCCTACCTACCTATCTACCTACCTACCCTGCAGGTACAACCCGCAATTGGCACCGGGGCAACGGGTCCGTTATCACCATGTGACAGCCAAACCAAAGAGAGGCGATAACGACAGCTCAAGCTTCCATCTCCATTGAGCAGCTCCCCACGGGCCTGTTAACGACGCGGTCTGCAGCATCAGAACGAACGTGACTTGAGTAACTCATCTAATCTCAAGCAACAAAACACCACTCCCCCCTTACCATATTCGCTCTTTTTTTTTATCAACCATAATTCTGACTCTTTGGGCAAATTCGATATTTGCTTTTGGCAGACCGCCCCATCTCATTGCTGCAGTGAAGAATAAAGACAATTGAAAATGTTCGAGGCCGAGCCGGCGCCGGGCGACTGCCCAACCGCCATGAAATTTGCGCCTGGCTCTCGCAAACTATTGGTATCATCGATGGACGGCAACGTTTACATGTATGAGCTGCAGGGCGACGGGGAGGATGCGAGCGCGCCTCTCATACGGCAAATATCAATTGGCTGTCCGGTCTTGGACGTCACGTTTGGAAGCGACGACAAGGAAGGATTCTGCACGGGGGCGGATTCCGCCATCAAGAGGTACGGGATCCGAGTTGACAGCAAGGATTTGGTCGTTGCACTGATGCTAAAACGACATTTAGGATTGACCTTGAGTCGGGGGATGTTACAGTTATTGGGAAGCATGAGAAGCCAGCGAGGTGCATAATATACAGCCCCGAGTATTGTGAGTATAATATCGATGCGTCGATGGTTGTGCACTGAAGCTCTAATACTAACACCATTCAGCAATACTGGCGTCCGGCTCCTGGGACTGCACGCTGCAAATATGGAATGCAAAGGACCTGTCCAAAGACCCCATCATCGTACCACTGCCAGTCAAGGTCCACGCCATGGCTGCAAGCAAAACAAAGCTTGTCGTCGGCATGCACAACCGCATGGTGCAAATTTTCGACCTCCCTGACATAGCCAAGCTTCTCGAGTCCGGAGCAAGCGGGAGCGAGAGCGGCTTGAAGCCGTGGCAACAGCGTGAATCTTCCCTCAAGTTCATGACGAGGGCGATCGCTTGTATGCCCAATGACGCCGGCTACGCGACCAGCAGTACAGAGGGTCGTGTTGCCGTCGAGTTCTTTGAGAATTCGAAGGAGGTTCAGGACCGCAAGTACGCCTTCAAGTGCCACCGTGGACCGGACCCCAAAGACCCAGACACGGAGCTCATCTACCCGGTAGACTCGCTGGCTTTCCATCCAGAGTACCTGACATTTGTCTCGGGCGGCGGCGACGGCCAGGTGGCGCTGTGGGATTCGGAGGCCAAGAGGCGTATGAAGATCTACCCGATGAACGGAGGTTTGGCAGCGCGTACGCTAGCCTTCTCGGCCGATGGGAGGTTTTTGGCCATCGGCACATGCCCAGGCTTTGAGGACACCATGGAGAACTATAGTGGCAAGGGAGAATCGCACGTCTGGATCCGCGAGCTTAGTGAGAAGGAGGTTAAGCCCAAGCCGAAGAAGTCAAAATGAGCCTTTACGGGTGGCTCCATCGGGAGGTTGGGGAATTCAAAAAGCTTGCAATCTGTTTGATGTACATATAGCGGAGAAAGGCTACTTGTTGGGAAGCTGTGAATAATACCCCTGAGTCGACCTGGTCTCCTGGCGTGTTGGTTTGGTGAAACCACGGCACATATCCAATAGGGCTGGACGATAGTTTCCTACTGGGCATCCAAAATTGGAGATGTCCGCTCATCGCAAGCTTGATCAACCTGCCTCCGTTGAGTCGGTGGTCAGATCAGCAGGCCCTACTCTCCAGTGCAGCTCAGACAGACATGTCCCGTTGTTGTTGCAGTAGCTCCGATTGGTTTTGCAAGAGCACGTCCCATGGCGACGAACGATGGGCTATCTATCTCATGCACAATATTCATGGCATTACGACGATCGCCACTACGGACCCACTCCACGCTGCAGCATAACTATGTAGACTGTGCACCACAGTGGAAACATGTATACCCCAAACTCATTGACGACGCCCTATGAATTCGCATAGAGAGTGCCCGGGAAACATGCCCAGCCGAGTGTCAATAGATCTGATCCATATGGAATGTGGGGGTGGACCACTTTGACAAGATTACCCCCAGTTCGCCGAGCTCCTTTCTAGCCCGGAAAGAGGGGGGTATCTTAACCCCAAATTCCTTTCCCCTCATTCCACTTCCACGGTTCGGCAGATATAACCGCCTTTTTTTCAGGGGGGAAGCTTCACTCTGCTCAGGGTCTCGGGTCGGCTTGGCCGATGCTTTTTCACTAAGTCGTAATTAGGCCGGGCTGATTTGCGGTCGATCCCAAGTTGCCTGGCCCGTCTGCTCAACTGCGTGTTTTACTATGAACACCATTGTATACTGAAACGGCTATTGTTCCTGAGTAGTCTTGAGGTTGACAAATGCCTACCACCTGCTGTGCTTGAATTTATTCTGTTGGTGTCTTACAAGGCGGCCTGACGTAGGGCAGTATATCGCTTCTAACTTACAAAGTCAGTTCATTCTAATAGCAAGGTGCTTAGCAAGAGCTTGCGATAAGGAATCGGATCATGTCATGCTCAAAAATCGCAGCTTCATATTAAGTCTTTCTACTCTTCTCTCCTTATATATGGGTACAACTATGAGAACGGAACAACAGGGATAATAAGTGAACTTGGGTGTTCACCACCAAAATGTACTCGGTGCTCTCCCCTGTTGAGCTCGTGCTCCGGGCGAGGACCAGAAAAGGAGGTGTACTCGGCGATGCTGGGGAACTGTCCACCAATCTGTGATCAAGATTTCGTGTTAGTGAGAATTCACACAAAGAATTAGAGACCAATTTAGTGGGCCTCTTGTCCACAAGAAAAGGTTGCAAAAATCACTTACCCTCACGCTGACCTGCTCGCCGGCGTCAAAGTCGGTACCCATGGCCCAGATGCCAATCTCCAGCTTGACGACGGTGCCAGGGTTGATCTTTTCCTGCTTCTCGTGCGGGTGGAAGGGGAACTGCGGATGTATGCTCTTGGAGCTATCGATGGCCCGTTGTGACGCCCTGAGGATTCCCATGGGGCCGAGGTGCAGGTTCAAACTGGCCATGTCTTTTTCGGGAATGTCCTCTATCCGTTCCACGGGCGTGGCCTTGAAGGGCATATTGAGGTGCATGAGCGGCTTTCCATCCTTGTCCTTTTTGCGGATGATGGCAAAGACGGTAAAGTCGTCACGGGCGTCGCAAGAGACGTAAACAACGGCCTTGGGCAGGCCGATCAGGCGAGACTTCTCGGGAAAGACGTAGCTGAACTCTGCGAAGCTCTTGCGGTCCTCTGAGTTGTATGTGACACTGGCAGTCGAGGGTGTCGTGGTCGTCGCGAGGCCGCCGTCGGGCTGGAAGAACAGCTCCCTGTACTCCGTGTTGGGCACCGGGAAATCCGGGATCACGATGTCGTCGATGGCTTCCCTGTTTCCAAACTGCAATGCCGACCACCGTACCTTGGGCGTCTTTTCTTCCCATTTGTTGTCCACCTCTCTGAGGTAGCGGTCAAAAAAGTCCCGCAGTTCCTCATGGGCGTGTTCTTCGCAGTACAGCTCGTACCACTCCTGTTTGCTGCTCCAGTGAATCCACTTTTGGTTTCCTGGAATCTCCATCCAGGCCCTGATACAGCCCATGGTGTGGATGGAGCTGACGTCGGAGCCACGGATGTAAGCGGGACACTTGATCTTGGTCAAGTCGACCCGCTTGTCCTTCCAGTACTTGTTTTGCGTCGGTGACCGGCGGTACATTTCAGCAAAGTCCTCAAGACCCGAGTTGGGCTGTCCACGCACGATTGCCTTTGCAATAAGGTCAAAGTTGCTCATGGAGAACCAGCCACCTCGGCAGAATTGCTCACGGTACATGTCAGCCATGCCCTCCCAAGGCGCAATGGCCTTGAGGGACGGGGGTTGTTGTGCGGCGATGAACCACTGCGCAATCGCCAGTGCAGAGTTGCCAGCCATGCCGATATTGCCGTTACACCATGGCATTTTGGCAACGGCCTCTACCACGTCGTAACCGTCCTCAGCGTCCTGGCTGCCCATGACACAGATCTGGCCATCGCTGTTGCCAGTGCCACGGGTGTCGACGCTCACGATGGCGTAGCCCTTGGGGCACCACCAGGCCGGGTCCAGGCCCTCGAACTTCTCGAGTCCGCTGAGCCTGTCCTTGGGAACACAGCAGTGCCAGGTCGTGATGGGCAGCATATCGAGGGCCGAGTACTTTTTGCCGTAGAAAGACCAGCTGAGAACAGCCGGGACCTTTTCGGTGGTACCTGCGGGACGGTACACGTCCAAGTAGAGACGAACCCCATCGCGGACAACAACCTCGACATCATGCTCGAGGATGATGTCGCTGTCAAGAGCCTTGGCACCTTGAGATTCGAATGGTCTTGAGCCAGCCTTTAGAGTTTCGACTTTTCCTGGATGGAATCCTGTGTAGCCGTTCTCGCCAACCTTGGGCTCGCCGATGCGCCTTGTGGCGACCTGAACGGGAGGAGGCATAGTAGTTTCCGGGCTTGTGTGCAACAAGACTTTGTAGAGGAGATGTGAGGTAGGGGAGAGAAGTAAGTTTGCCTTCTAAGTCTGGATGACAACTGAAGCAATGATCTCAATGGGCGCAAAGTGGGCTTGGATAAGGAGGATAAAGGGAACGAACATGAACGGTCACTTTGTTGAGGGAGATACCATCTCACATTATACTACAGTTTTTGCAAGCCCGGACGGAGAAGTGGATGCATCTTGGTGTTTGACATTGTAATTTCCGTGCTCGGGTATAGAATCTTCCTCGGTATCAAGATGAACCGACCCGGGCGCAAGACCGGTTCCTCCGAGTGCGCGGGCTTACATTCCCAAGGGTTGACAGAGGGTTATACGTTGAAACTTGCCTAGTGTTTACATGTGGCTGGGTCCGAGCGATTCAAACTGAACCGAATATTGGGGACGAAATCCTTGGTTGATGGCAAGTAAACAGCCGATGGAGACATGGACAGGATACCGAGTAGATTTGGCAGCGGGCGAATCGGTTGAGTTAGTGGAAATTTAGGGGATGCGGGGTTTTGCGGGGCCCCAGACTGCGTGACATAGTGCGTATAATAGCGGCTCGGCCCCATCCAACTTCGACCGACCCAACCGACGTGGTACAGCACCTATTCCGTCAATTGAGCATCCCTGAGAACGTGTGAGTGCTGGTTCCATCGGCTCGGCTCGGAAACATCCAACGACATGACCGTGACCACCGGCGTGGTCCCCCACGATGCCCGGGGAGGCAAACATTCTTGACCTAGAGCATCTGCCGGGGGACGTCGTTGTAAATGTTTTATTTGCCTATTTATTGCAACATGTTTACCTGCTTTTCTTCAGTCGCTCAAAACCCTTTTCATATCAGTATTCTCTTCGAACCCGATAGCTCAAAGCTGGAGGCTACACTGACATTTTTTCTCAACAACTGAGCCACCTTCATATTGCCTGTTCACCTCACCTATCTCTACCATGTCCACTACTACCACTACTACGACAACCACCGCCTTTGCGGTTGACAAAGAGGCAAAAGAGAGGCAGGTTGCCACCAAGTTTGAGACCAAAGACCTCGTGACTTTTGATGAAAACGCCGTCTATGGCGACTGGAGAGACGAGTTCCACAAGAACGGTTGCGTCTTGATCAAGGGAGTCATCACCCCTGAGAAGGCCAAATACTATGCCGACAAGCAAATCCAATGGCTGAAGAACTTTGAGCTTGGTTTCGACGAGAATGACCCCAACACATGGACCGCCGAGCACCTGCCCGTCAGCTTCAAGGGCGGCATGTATTTTGCATACGGATCTACCCACGAGAAGATGGCATGGGAGGCTCGCAGCGAACCCGCTATTATTGACATTTTCACCAAGCTGTGGGGCACCGACGAGCTTATCACCTCGTTTGATGGCATGAACATCTCTCTTCCAAACCGCAAAGATCTCAACTGGAGTCCATGGCCTCACTGCGATCAGAACCCTCGCCGCAAGGGGTAAGTTCTGATAACTGCTGCTTCTACGTCTGTAATAATGCCCTTGCTAACCATCCTCTCTCTTCAGCATGCAAGCCGTCCAAGGTCTGCTCAACTACTCTCCCAACGGCCCCAAGGACGGCGGTCTCATGCTCATGAAGGGCTCTGCCAAGCTTTTCAACGAGTTCTTCTCATACAAGCGCGAGTCGGCCGACCATGAAGACGCTCCGCCTCCTGAGCTCGAGTACATGGATCTCTTCCTCTTTAGCGAAAAGGACCTCAAGTGGTTCGAGGAGCGCGGCTGCGAGATGTTCAAGGTCGACATGGAGCCCGGCGACTTTGTGCTGTGGGACTCGAGGACCATCCACTACGCCCGTCTCCCCGAAGGCAACCAGATCCGCAACGTTCAGTACATCTGCATGACGCCGCGAAAGTTTGCCGAGCCAGAGGCCCTCGAGGCCAAGAAGTACTGCTTTGAGAACTATATCGGCACCACCCACTGGCCGCACTGCAATATCAGGGTTGTGACCGACAAGCCCATGAGGAATGGGGAGGTGTGTCCCAAGTACAGGACGGAACCGTTTGAGAAGCCAGAGCTCAATGAAACTGTTCTGAAGCTGGCTGGTGTTAAACCATACAACTAATGTGTTGTTCGCTTTGTTAGCTTTTGAGTTTTTAAGCCTGTACATTTGAAATGCGATCATTAGTTTACCCATGGATGTTTGATGCTTTGCTCGTGAGTGCTACAACTAGAAAGGTTATTCATCACTTGAGGCATAATGATGAATATCTTTCTGTTCAGTTTAGGTTGCCTAAATATCATCTCGGCATGCACCCACAAGTATTAATATATCGACCCTTTGCCCTGTAGCTGCTACTTTGTAACCCTGGCGGATTTAAATAGTTACAGATATTATCAGCTACACATCAAACGGTGTATGCTTTTTTAAGCAACAAGCGATGATATTCCTGGAGTGGTTCCATATAATCATTATGCTCCAGTGCCGAGGTACTTCTCCAAATCCACGTTGCTATAAAGTTGCTGGCGCAGGCGCTCAGTCTTCTTTCGGTCCTCTTCCGCTTTTTTGCGAACCTTTCCAGCATCAAGCAGCTTCGGCTTAGGTTCAGATTTCTTCTCCTTCTTACCATCTTCAGACTTGGCATCAATCCCCAGGCCTGCGTTGTCTTCTCGGACAGTCCCCTTGAGCGGATAAACAATGCCCTGGGCATCGGCGCCTAGGCCTTTGCGGGAATCCGGGTCCCATCCGTACGATCTGAGGTAGGTCAGGCCCATGCGAGATCTATCTAGGGCGGAGGGTGGATGTGAGTGCTGGAGGCTGAGCTGGTGCGCCATCGTCGTCTGGTGCTGGCGATGGTCTTGCTCTGTGGTGCCTACCGAAACCTTGCACGCCTCGCAGAATATTTGCGGCGGACCATCGGTTGCGTCCCCGTCTTTGGTCTCGGAAGGGGGTTGTGTCTTGGCTTTCGCCATGACGATGCTGAGGTATGCATCTGCGGCGGACTGACCGGCCTGCGCCGATACTAAAGATGGACCTGGTGCGACAGACTGCAGAGCCGACGACGCGGGAACAAATTTGACGGGTTCCATACGGATTCCGCTGCCAAAGGGCCGCCTGCGGTGGAGGGGCACATCATCTTCATCCTCGTCGTCTCCGACTGGTGCATCCCGACGCGTTTGAGTCATGGCGCCTGATTTTTTTTTTTCCGTCTCGGCGCAAAAACGAAAGTACTACTTCGGGGAAAACACCATGGTGGAGACAGGGCGCAATATGGATCTAGGAAGATTGATCGCGATCTGGAGGCGCTAACCTTGTAGCACTATACTACCCAAGTTTTTAGGGACTCGTCAAAATCTTTCGCATGGAGTACGATAGAACACGAGGAAGAAGTGGGGAAGATGCCCACTTTGTTCGAGAAGCATACTATTTCAGGTACCGCCCTATCATTATCTGCGAAACTACAGACATGCTTGCAATCGCAATCAAATCCCAATGCGAATCAGTGGGAGTGAAAAGGAACATCCTTACGTTTCATTAATGCTAAACACAGCGATCTGATGGGATCTAAATTAGAACCGATTTATCTCATAAACATAGGACTGAGCAAGAAAAAAAAAAAGAAAAAAAACCCCCCCGAGAAGGAAAAAAAGCACCAAACGCAAGGATTGCGCTGCATTGAACTGTATCGCTCAAAAAGACAAAATTTGCTTGTGTAAGACCCTTCAGTCAGACATTGGTCTCAGGCGGCCTATAGTGACTACACGATAATGGTTAAATGTCTTTTGCGTGTCAGCCATGTGCACCGCGTTTTACCCTTTTTTTCTTCTGCGTGAGTCGAGCTACAGTACATTGCTTAGTTGGCTTGTGGCACCAGCACAAGGGGCTACCAAAGTGACACAGCTGTAGTGTATGAGAATTTACTATGTACTCGCTGATCAGGAGCTGAAGCAACGCTCGGCCGACTTTGGTGGGGAAGATTTCGGGACTGGAACTCCCATAGACATAACTGACTAAGTAATACAAGGTGAACAAACAAACATGCGGCATCGCGTCTGTATTGCCAATCACCGGACTTCCAAGTGTGAAAATATGGGGAGGCTAAATAAGGGGATCCCGTGTGGGGGAGAGCACCCCATCCGGAAGCTTGTACCAAGGAACGCTGTGACGCTTGTAGTATAGGATACTCGGAACTGGAGAGTCCAACGCTGATCCATAAGAACAAAGGAAGGACAACTAGCTTTCACACGTAAGCGGCCGAGTACTGACTGACCGGTTGTCATGGTCCACGCATGGCTTGCATGGGTTTGGAGACGGAGGGCTATTCTCAGTACTGCTGTGATGTACTGTAGGTTTACGCGTCATGAAAAATTGCATACAGCACGATTCTATTTACAGTGTTTCCTTCCTTAGGTACTTGAAGAACTCAAAAGCTAAAGTAAGCAAGTAACTAACAAACTTGGACGCTGATTGAACAGGCTGTGTGGGCCTTTGTCTGTTTGCATTGGATCTTATCCGGCATGGTAAACCCAGCGAAATACCTTGCAGGCGGGCAATGCAACCAACGATCAACAATTTTGTGCACGACAAGGTAGTGAATCTCACGTAGTACACGTACCTATGTAGTAAGGCTACAAGTAGTAGACGCCGGCCTTCCGAAAGCCCACAGGGAATGAATGTTGGCCCATTTATGGTCACTTTACAGGCAAAGCCCTGCTGGAATTGTCATTTCATATTCGGATCACAAAATTGTTATAATCTGGTTGAGATCTCGAACCTTGACAGATGAAATGAAATACACACTCTGTAAAATATCGGACATCTCGCCTGTGAGTCTTGCGTTTGTCGGAAAGGAGTGTGGCCTCATGGAAAATTTAGTCTGAGGCCCGCCTGGGGTTTGGGATGCCGAGAAAATTTGGACGTTTCCGCTTCTTCATCCGTGCTATTGATTGCAACCCTGCACCAGTCAAGCAAGCCACCTTTTTGACTTGATGGGCGGGTCACCCGTCCATCCCTGTTGTGAATGCCGCACCGCACACAAGAATGCGACGCGTTCCCTTCGGAGACTTATATATTGGACAATTGCTTATTAGCTCCGTTTTAGCGGGCTGTCGTCACAACAGAGGCCGTGTCGAGGAGGCTGGCCAGAGCACGGGACGGCAGCCTGCCCAGCCCAGCCCCCCAGGTGCTTAGAGTGCTTCTACGGTCGGTACGTGGTAGATTCTAGTCGGGCTACCTGTTTTGGGTTTTTAGCCCCCGCCGTGCCAAGTGGTGCGCCTGTGGGTAGCATTCATCGCGCCTAACAAATCTCACACCCTCGCTTCCCGGCGGCAGCTAGTGCACAGACAACGTTCTCTTGGCGAGCGACGCCACCCTGCACAGCCGTCCCACCTTGGATTCTAAATGCCTGTCATTGGTCCAAACAACCTACCTTTTGGTCGGCTGTGAAGTTAATCGAGTTAATTTTGGCACTTCTAAAAGTGGGAAAAGTGTGGAGGCAAAGCAAGTCGACGCCTCGAACCGCTTACTTTGTACCTACATACAAGCTACCACGTCAAGCACATGCTGTAGGTACGATCCGGTGCTGTACGTACAGCAGTCTCGCGCAGGTCCGCTTTCTTTTTCTTCGTTTTCCCCTCTCTGCATTGGATCCGTCTCCGATTTGGCACGCCGCGAGCTGCATGCAGGCAGGTGATCATTTCGTTGTCGGTCTAAACTCACATGTGTGGGTTTGCCCGCGGAGAGGGAGTTTGGGCCATCAATCGGAGGGTCTGAGATTGTCAGATTTGTCCATGGTAATCTCGTGTCGTCTTACTCTCATCTTACCCGCTCACTCAAACTCCCTAACCTAACCGCAGTGGTTCTTATCCCGTGTTGCACTCGTCTGCCATACATAAACTTTTCATCTTTTCTTTTTTGATCTTTGTCGTCATTTCCCAGCATTTTGGTCCGTGTGGTTTTCAGATCTTCTGGTCTGCTCCTAACCACGGGCGGAGTTGTACTTGACATACTTCTACCCTAGGCATCCTTCAATCCATCATCCATTTCCGGTCTTGGTACGTTTCCCAATTCTGTCACAAAAAGACCTGACCAGGGTCCTTTCTCGAGTCTGGGCGGACCTGGATAAGCCAAGATCCGGGCTGGGCAGGCAGCATCAATCAGCAAGTCCGCTCTCTCGGGGCTTGCAGGCCCGCCTCCACTCACACCCTCCTTTGCCAGGAACCCTTGCGTGCCCTGCACCTCGCCCCCTGGCAGAACTAGCTCATGGGCAGTGATCAGCCCTGCCGCCTTCCCTGTTACTTGGGGCCGGGTGCAATTTAACATATCCACTGCTGCTCACCCTCGCTTCCTACAACATCGTTACTCTTCCTTTTTTTTTTTAATTCCTTCTCGCATTTCTGTTTCATTCATACAATTAATTGCCCAAAACAATCTCCGACAAACATATTCTCCTACAGTCAGTCGATCGTTGAATCGACAATCAAAAATTAGTTTTGTTTGTGTAATACAAACATCATCATCACAAGCATAGTTCATATACAAACCTCCACAAACATGAGGCGGGACTTCTTCCGGCGCCTGCCGCCGGCGACAGCCCTCCTCATCGTTTCGTCACTGCAGGTTCGCGCTGTAGCCATGCTCCCAAGAGCCACACAAACCCTGCCATATCGCGTTCTGGACGTCGTGGCATGGCCGCCGTTGCCAACAGCTCCTGCTGTTTCCAATGCCGATTTTCACGAATTGCTCCGTCGACAAGATTCGCAGACTGTGTGCGGCTACATGAATGGGGACCCAAACTTGGCCGCGACATGCAGCGCCGGCTCTCATTGCGTTCTGGATCAGCAACACAATGTAGTCGGCTGCTGCGCAAACGGCCAGGCCGAGTGCACAGCCGGTGTATACACTGGCTGTGTTGACTACAACAGCGGCCCGCAAACGGTCGTTAACCCCTACGTCTACACGTGCGCCGGAAGCGACGTCTGCTACAAGAATCAGTTTGGCGGCGGCGCATCACAATATGGATGCGGTACTGCAAGCGACCTTGCCGCCACCGTCGATGCAACAGCTTCAGGCATCACAGCCGCCGTATCCATGTCCAGCGTTGACATCAACCTCACCGAGCAGCCTACGACCGTCTCAACCCCAATTACTATTGATCCGAGTACAGGCACGAGACCTTTTACTAGCTCTTCCTCTTCGTCATCCTCAACATCTACCACCTCGACTTCGGCCAGCTCGTCGACATCTATTAGCGAATCCACAACCGCCTCTCCCACAACTGGAACAAATTCCCCCAGCGAGACTAGCGCGGCTCCCGCTGCAGGTGCCTCTTCTGTCGATAGGACTGGCGCTATCGTGGGTGGAACGATCTCGGGCGTCGCCGTTTTGGTTGCTCTGATAGCAGTCGCCGTCTTTCTCCTGCGTCGGAAAAAGAACAACGTGCGAAAGGGTCCCCCAGGTCCTGGGGGAGACACCCAGTACATTTCTCCAATGTCAGGAACTCAGGGCTTCCAGCGTTTGCACGACAGTAATGCTGGCTTTGAAACTGGTCTGCCCCCGGGACCCATGGCAGCGGCTGCAATTCCGGCGGGTGCCGCTGCTGGTCAGCCCCAACAGTGGCAGCAGCCGTCTCAGCAATGGAGCATGGATGGTAACCCTCAGGTTGGTTATGTAGACAACACCGGGACGGTGAGGTATGTTGAGAACAACCCTACAGGTCCTCAGGCCGGTTACGTGGACATGGCGTCACTAGAAGCAGTGCGCAGCACAGGCTTCGTGAGTAACGAAGCCATGATGGCTGCAGCTGCCGCTCGTTACAGTGGTGTCGCTGGTGCCCAGTCCGCAAGTCATGGCACACAAGGGTCCATGGGCAACGCGGCCGACATTGCCAGCCCCGGGCGCAACAGTTCCATCATGCCAACTCCAATACAAGGTTACCACTACCCCGGGCAGTTTCCCGCCGCCTACGCCGCAGCCGCTCTCCCTACAGGGGCTGGAGCTCACAAACGAAACTCAAGCCAGGGTGGCGTCAGCAGCTATTACAACAGCGTTGTCGGTCCTTCTTCGACAGTCACCGGTCCCACAATGAACATGAGGGGAGGTGGCGGGAGTTTCAGGAGTAGTCACCCAATTGCTTCCCAGTTCACATATGAGAGCTGGTCTACGCAACAGCCGCAGCCGCCGCCGCCGGCACATGAAAACCCAGAATTGGACGATTTCTCCCGAGGATACAATGATGCACTCCAGCGAATCGGAGAAGAAGAGCCTCTGCAAACCAGCGGCAACATCAACCCAGCGCACCTTGCCAGTCAGGCCGGGACTACCGATGAAGGTCTAGCTCCCCGAGACACTGTCATCTCACGGTCCAGCGCGCACAGTGTTGCGTCGAGTAATGGTGGGCGGCCGTTGTGGCATCAGAATCGGACACAGCCCAACAGGAACCAACTGTGGATGTAAATGTGGCATTGGATACTAGCCACTTAATGACTTGCTTTTTTAGGCGTTTACAGAAAAGGATACACGGGTAGATACCATTATATACGCATAAAGCACAGGCGCTTTGTAGTTTAGCGAGATAGTAATAGCATTTGAATCCTTTGCTCAACATCCAGACGGATCCAAGGTGACAAGTAGGTTGCGTGCCCAAGTAATTGCCTGTCTTGTCAAGAGATTTGCATTGGAACTGAAAACGAGGAAAACATTGATACGCATTGTCTGTCAATCCGCAGACTAGCTTACTAAACACTACAATATTACCTGGCCCAGCTGGCTTGCACTGATGGGTGGCTTCCAGCACGCAGACGAGCATTGGGATTCCACCATTAAAAGATTGGCATTAACGATTGGGACCTCTAACCAAACAATTCATTTCTTAATTAGCAGTTATGTTTGTCCCACTGTCGTATATAATATCCGTATGGGGTATCTTCCAGCTGTTGAAAAATGGGTAAGTAGGTAGGTAAGTAGGTAGGCAAGTAGGTAGGTACGTAGGTAGGTACGTAGGTAGATACGTAGGTAGGTAAATAGGTAGGTAGGTACGTAGGTACGTAGGTACGTAGGTACGTAGGTACGTAGGTACGTAGGTACGTAGGTAGGTACGTAGGCAGGTACGTAGGTAGGTACGTAGGTAGGTAAGTAGGTAGGTACGTAGGCATTTGGCAGGTATAAAGCGGTAAAATTAAAATGGGTGTTAAATTTACCCCGCGGGACGGATTCGAGTGCAAACATTTTTATCTGCGTACATATTAGTGGTTATTAAATAAAATTTGTTATTTAAATATCGGTTGCCAAGAACTCTTGCCATTGCAAAGGCTTTCCAACCCATCCCTATTTATAATTTGGGCACCTTTACCGAAGAAGAGAATTCTCTTTTCGGAGTTTAGCTAGATTTGTAAACCTTGCCCTGTGGCGAGCTAGTGGTTAACGTTGGTCGCTGGGATCTCATCTAACTTGGTGAGTAAAGTACGTACCTTCTTTTTTAACTGATTGATTTCTACGGCCGAAGATAACCGATCTCATTCTCCACCAGACTTGCAAGATTTCCACCTGCTGTCTTGGATAGTGAAAGCAAGGTTTCGGGCACCCCATGAAGGACAGGGCCCTGCTCTCCCCGGTTGTTGGCAGCCCAAGGACAAAGCCCCAGAGTCTTCATTTGTAGAGAAATCTTGTTGAGACCACATGGAAGGACCGAGCCCAGCTCAGTAAAGGTTAAAGCACGCCAAAAACAGGAGATCCAAAAGGCCCAGAGGGCATCAGATCCGCAGGATATTCTGGCCGCTTGTATGTGATTGTTATTAACCTTTCTGGACTCGAAAATCTTGATAGCAGACTTCTAGGTGCTGGCCTACCTGTGTAAATATGAAGAGGAACTAATTCTATCCCGTTGGGACAACCACCATGGCCGGAGGCTGGGTGGTGGGCCACAACCGTCTCTTTCGCGGGCGCCGAAGTGTGACCATGGATTTTCTTCCGCTTTTAGGCGGCTGGGACTTCTAACATATATTATTTGGCTGGGTCAGTATATACACGTCGAAGTATGCAGTGGCCTGACCAGACAAGCCAGAATATAATGA
>JAVHJQ010003235.1:43482-54090 GCA_031306095.1 Pyricularia sp. CD86 | reverse complement strand
CACCAGTACACCACGCCTGTAATATGCCTGTATTATGCATGAAATATACCAGAACTGACCGCCAAAAAATCCCCCTACAGCTCACAAGCCACAGTATGATTTCCCCCCTCCTGCAGATCAAAAGAAAACCCAAGGCTTCCACCCTACAGAATAAACCTTTGCCGACACGAAGAACACCAGCGACAGCAGATACAACAGGCCCGTAAACACAATCAGGCCCCAGTAGTCGCCACCGCACGCGGCCAGGATGTTGCCGCCGATGGGGATGCCGACCAGGCAGGCAAACGACACGAGCGTGTAGGCCGTGGCGTAGTAGCGGCCGTAGTTTTGCGTCTTGCACAGGCGCCCGATGCAGAGCGGCGTGAGGCTGATGTTGGTCCCGCTCGCGAAGCCAAACAGGATGGCAAAGACGACGATTCCCGCCGTCGTCCCGCCCGCCGGCAGCCAGATGGCCAGGCAGGCGATGAGCGACTGCAGGATGGCGATGATGTTTGCGTTGGCCGGCCCGATGATGTCGGCCCACCAGCCGGGGAGCGCCCGGCCCAGCACCGACGCCGCGTTGAGCACCGTCAGGATCTGGAACGAAAACGCCGCCGAGAACCCCTGCGCCTTTGCGTACAGCGATATGTACCCCAGCGGGATGAAGAGCGCAAACTCCATCAGGAAGATGCCCGCCGTCGTCAGCGAAAAGGCCACGTTGCGGAAGATGCGCGGGTCCGGGTGCGCGCTGGCGTTCTTGGCCGGTGGCAGCCGCGATCGGATCAAAAAGTTGGCCGCGATGGCCAGGGCGATGCTCACGAATCCTAGCACGCGCACCGCCCATGCCCAGCCGACCCTCTCAAAGAGGTCCGACAGCATCAGCGGGAAAACGACACCGCCGACACCGCCGCCCGTCGAGGCGATGCCCGTCGCCAGACCCCGGCGGTCGCGGAACCAATGGCCTATGGCTGTGATGGCGGGCGTGAACATAAAAGCAGTGCCCATGCCGTCGATGAGACTAAAGGCGATGACGAAGTGCCAAAATTCTGTATGGGCGCAGGATGGGTCAGCTATGAGAGCAGCAAGCAGAGCAGAAAAGGGGTAGATTTTGCGAGCAAGCTGGCGTAGCTTCGGTTCAAACTTACCGGTACATATGCTGAGTATCATGGTGCCGGTAGCCAGCAACACAGTTCCCAGTAATATCAGCCACCTCGGCCCATACTTGTCAAATATGGGACCAATATACAAACCCATTCCAAAGGACAAAAAGGTATATATCGAAAATATCCAACCGACTGTGCCCTCCGAGTAGCTGGAGAGTTGGTTTTGCGCAACATACGACTGCAGCACTCCGATGGTGTTCATGAGACCTAGGGACGACACGAGCGCCATCCAAGATCCAAGGACAACGAGCCATGCGCGCAGTCCACCTTCGGGGTATGTCTCCTCCTCATCATCATCGTCATCATCGTCGTCTAGGTCATCGTCCCTGTTGGACGTTGTGCCATCGTTCCCAGAATCGACACCGCCTTTCTTGCCAGCCGCGTCGGTAGCCGGGTCCCTGCTGGCGACGACGAACAGCTCCGGGTTCAAGTTTGGCTGTGGGTAGTCTTGTCCAGCCTTTTCCGAGTGCGACATGGGTGCGTGCTCTGGTGTTGAATTCGTAGTGCTAGCCTGAACAGCATCACGGCTGCCAGCGTTCGTCTCAACCATGGCCGTCCCTACTGCGACCTGTCTGTCGTCCCAAAGAGATGAAGAACAAAAGTTATGCTACTGACTCTCACGTGCAACCATTGATTAGATCCAGAAAGATTGCACAAGTCAATGCCAGATATGTAATGGTCTAAAGCTCGTTTATTTTTTGATGACACTGTTCTCACGAGTACACCTTTCATGCAACAGTGAAAGCAAAAACCACGTTTTGGGTGGGTAGATTGGGAATGCTAGTACATAGTGCCATGGTAATACTGTGCGGACAAAAACCTACCAGGAATCCATGACTCCTCATTTAGGTAATGAAATCGGCTCTCGGGAATAAAAAAAAAAGTTTTTTTTTCTCCTCTAGCCAAGCGATATAAGTCAACTAGCTCTCCCTTGCAAGGAGGGGGGAATTGGGGGTTATGTGGATAAGGTAGTGGAGGTGGATATTCGTGATGGAAGATCGATGGGAGAGTGGACTGGACTGGCTAGATCCGGTTCAGAGTGTGGAGATCTACTTTGGATGTGCATGCAGCTTAAAAAGATAGACTTCTATCTAAAACAAACACAAAATTTCTAGCTTTCCATTCAAGCCATTATAAATTTTGAAAGCTACCACGTGGTACGTTCTAGAGTCCATCTTGACTGATCCTGAGACAACTCGACACATTGCACTATACCTATACTACCTAGTACCGATTAGGGGTGTAGATCTGATTGTATGCCAATGCCGGCTGGAACCGATATCGGTGCTGGCTCCCTAGAACTACTGCACCTAACTGCTCGCACGCGGTTGGAAAGTTACAACCCATCCTTATCCTGCACAATCCAAGGTTCTGTGGAATTATGCTTTCTGCAGGAGCCCAGTTAGAACATGACAACGTTAGACCTAGCAGTAGTAGCCCGGTCGCGCCTTTCTTTGCATCTTGGCACCAACTTGCAGCTAGACCGACTGTCTGTCCTGCGGCCGTCTCCGCAGCTCCATCGGCGCTCTCCGCATTGCTTCTCATCGGTGCTCGGCAATCGGCAGTCGGAGCTTTCCGAACCACTGTTCGGTTTCAAAGCTCGAGCTGTACTGAGGAGGGCTGTCCATCTCCGTGTCCGGGTCCAATAGACTAGAATAGCTTTTGCGAGACTGCTTTGCAAGCTTTTCAACCCTCCTCATCGTCAACTTCCTCCATCATGACCTGGTGCGGTGCCTTGTTCGTCTGGTCTGGTACCGCATTCTCCGTCTCTTTGGAGGCGCCTCCCATCTGGGACGACCCTGCACCCGTAGCCTTTAGATAGCCCTCCTGTTCGAGCCGGTCCGCCTCCTCAGGTTCCAGTAGCGTGCCACCCTCGCCTTTGCCCTTGGACAACTTCGCCTGAACGACCGAGGGCACAAAGGCGCTGACTGCCTCCTTCCTCAGGTCCCTCACGACTGGCTTAGACTCGTAGACCACCTTAGGCTCTGTAGTAGCCACCGGTGCAGGCTTTGGCGGTAGACCCGTATCGCTGTTGGACCCTCGGCCCAGTCCCCTATCCTTTGTCAGCGGTACCGCATTCGCACTGCTTCCAGCTCCCGCACCAGCATCCGAATTCGCGTTGTTGCTATTGTTGTTGTTGTTGTTGTTGTTGCCACCGCCGCGCTTGGCTCTCCTCTTTGCCCACCACCGATCCAAAACCTCCTTCGGGATGGGCGGCGGCGTGTCTCGCGGCATCGGGATCCTCGCCACGTCCTCGGGGACCTCGTCGCTGTCGCTGTCGCTATCCCTCCGCAGCGGGCCATCCTCGCCCCTCCTCCTCTTGCCCAGCGAGCCCCTGTCGTCCCTGCCGCCATCGCGGTGCGGCCGACCGCCGCCGCTGCTGCCAAACTGCGGCGCCTTGTCCCCAAGCAGCTCGCGAGCCTTGAGCACGGCTTTGAGCTCCTTCTCCAGCCCCTCGAGGACCGACTCCTCGTGCGACGAGAGCTTGCCGCCGCCCTCGGCCACCGCCTTGAGGTCGTCGATCTGCCGCTTGATCCCTTCTGGGTTGCGCTTGGCGAGGCGCTCGTTGCGGCGGGCTTGGACCTCGGCCTTGCCTGTTTTTAGGTTTGTGCAGCGTTAGGTTAGTTTATGGGCTTTCACAAGGTAATCAAGGTCAATGATTTCTGGGGTCTAGACGCTTGCCTTTTTTGATCTCCTTCGCCTTGTCGGCTTTGCGCTGCGCCTGCACGGGATTGTAATTTTTTTCCTTGGGCATCTTTGACTGCTTGCTTGGAGGCTTGTTAAGAGGTAGCTAGAAGAAGGCACAGTTCAAACAAGTCGGATATTATCAAGTTGTATCAAGTCTTGCAGAAGGATTGGATGGAAAGCATTAAATTGCGGAACCGCGACGCGCTGGAAAGACGCTAAATGGCGATGACGACGGGCGGATGGTGGGTCCACTCGCTCTCTACAAGCCGCGTTTTTTTTTTAATCTTATCTGCAAGCGGACATGGGTATCGTCGGCACCTGAAGCAGTTCCCGGCGCTTGCTTGGGCGAGGGGTTCTCAGGGAGTCAGGGATGGCATAAATCAAATATCCATTTTTCAAATACCACAATCGCCATTGCGACGACCTCTTTCTTCTCTGTACTTGGAGAAATGAATTTGGCAGAGCTATCATCTGGGTTCTATATAGAGGATCACTTGCCTACCTAGCTAGGTATTTACGACATGTGAAACAGTTTTACATGCCTATGTACACCAAATAACCACATGGTCAATACCAGAGCTATTCGCTTATTTTCATATTTTCGTGAGAACATTTTTCATGGCAAGTGAATAATAAAATTTGAATAACAAGGCCTTCTTCTAAATACACATGTCTCACCACCATTCAGCCGTATATATATACCGTCTAAATCAAGTAAATATTACAAGTCCTTCTTCTCTGCAGGGCCGCCCTTACCCTTGCTCGTACCAGCTCTCTCAAACCCAGGGGGCGACTTGAGCCCCATAGAGACACCGGCACTGACGCCCGCGATGCCCAAGGCACCGATCGTGTAGGCCATCTCGCGCCCGGCCCACCAGTAGATGCTCGTGAAGAGGACAGGTCCCAAACCCCTGCCGAGCTGACCCCAGCTGCGCAGGTTGCCCAGCTTGCCACCGCGCTCCGCCTCGCCGGCTTCCAGGCTGCTCAGCGTGTTGAGGCCCGTGACGACGGTCGCCGAGGTGGTGGCCAGGCACGTGGCCGCGACGTAGAGCGCCGTCACAGACGACGCGCGGCTGAGGATTCCAAAGGCCAGCAGGCAGGCCACGACGCCGATGCGGACGGTCAGGAGGGGCGGCAGCCGACGCGTGACACCGCCCTGCAGGATCGAGGCCACCAGGCCGATGTAGCCGAGCAGGCGCCCGTTCTTGGCCGAGGTGTAGCCGAAGAGGTCGTAGGTCATGAAGGGTAGCGAGAACTCCATTCCAGAGAAGAAGAGCAGGAAGAAGAGGTGCGTGGCGTTCAACATCAAGTGCGAGTTGGTCCTCATGGCATTCTTGGGTTTGGCGGTAGCGTTGTTGCCCTTGGCGCTCGTGCTCTTCTTGGTCTGGGTGAGGGCTGGCAGCGTCTCGGGAAGCGCAGCATACAGGTATATCGTCTCGGCTACGATCAGGAAGAGCGAAAAGCCGGCGGCAGTCGCAAACGGGTTCGCGGCCACCAAGGGAATGGAGCTGAGGTATGCGCCGAGCGCGGGGCCGAAAGTGAAGGCGATGGAGAAGCAGGCTCCGATGAGGGCCATGGTAGAGCCCCGGCTGCCCTCGTCGGATATGTCGGTGGCGATGGCGGTCGCGAGCTGCACGTTGCCTTCTGACAAGCCGCCGACCACTCGCGACAGGACAAAGGTGCGGAAGTCGACTGCCATTACCCAAAGCAGCACAGAAAGAATGTTGCCCATCATGCTGGAGAGAAGTGCGGTTCGGCGGCCGTAGCGATCTGAGAGTTGACCGATGATTGGGGATGCGATAGCTTGGAGCAGACTGGATAGAGCAAGAGTTGAGCTGATGTTAGCTTCGGAACCTGCGGTTGTCCCATATACAAGCCCCTCGCGGGCACCTACGAGAACAAGCTCCCCAGAGCTCCACCAAGCAATACGATGTCATATCGGGAATCGATGGGGCGCGCAAACGCGGCCTTGTAGGCATTGAGATAGTCCAAGACGTTCGACAGGAGGGTACGGGGCCGCTTGTCTAGCAACCCGGTGGGCGCCTCGCTATTTCGGTAGAACTCGAGCAGCTTTGGGAACAACGGAAGGATGAAGGTGAAGGATATCTATGCGCGGGTGAGATGCGCTTCTGTCAGCGCCCACGTTCTCCTACTTCATGCTGCAAAGTAGCTTGCCAACAAACCACGCGACTTTTTTTTTTCTGGCTTTGTTCCACTGAAAACTTACCAGATCCAACAGCAGGGAGATGAATATCACCCTGAGGACCCTTTTGCGGGTGGTGGCGTCAACAACCGCCATCTTTAGGTTTCTGAGATAGCGACCTGCGCTCTTGCTAGGATCGAGACCCTGGCGTAGACAAGGCCTGACTGGATGACGTGGGACCTGTAGTTCAAGACAAGAGCTACAGGGCGCGCAAACGAAGGACAAGAAAAAAGAATGAGGGAAAGAAATTCTGGTTGGTGCTAAGGCAAACCTTCCAGCTTCGGAGGAAAAGGGCAATGAAACGAAAACAGATGAGAAGAATAAAGGAAGTACCTAGGTAAAGTTAGCCTTCGGAGATCGACACTTGGGTGCAAAGAACTACCATTACGGAAAAAAGACGCATGCGTGGTCAGATCCTCATTGCGCTCGAGTTCCGATCATCCCACCCGCGGTTCAATCCCACCTTGGGGGGGCTCCAAACCCCTGTCCGAGATGCAGGGCTTAGTGACAAAGCTCCAGGTGGTGCTGGAAAGGTCGGAAAGCCATAAGAAAAAACGGACTAAAGCTGGGGCCCGGGATCCCGGGAGCGTTGTGCTGCACTGGGTTTGCCGCCCCGCTACCCACCCGCTTTTGTGGTTCCTTTGAGGTGCCTGAGCGGGCATGGAGCCTGTGCACTGCATCTAATGATCCGACAATGAAGCTCGATTGATTCTGGTAATTAATTTATATTGAACAACCTACCTGACTCACGTTACTCAAGTCTATAATCGAGCAGCAGTTGCCCTTAGGCTAATCTCATCGTCTTTCTACCAAGCTGCTTCTATTCCTAGCCCACAGGAATACTTTTGATAACGTTGGCATTTGACATCTGGCCAAATAATGGGGAAGACGCTCATCTAAAAGCGACATGTGACATATTGGGCAAAGAGAGCGTATTTATCCTCGTGATTCAACTTTTCAGTGTTGTCAAGTCTACAGTTCGCGTCAAAAGTGTTGAAATTCTCCATATAATGTTTGTAAACGACTCAATGTTAACAAAACTTAGACTATTACATCGACATATTTATAAGCACCATAACCCACTGTTCCTTTAAATGTAATGCATTACTATTCTGTCCTCTTCTTTATAAGGAAAATAAAATAAAACAAAAAAGTACTGCACCTATGAAATTGTAAGCATTCATAAATCGAGAGAAATATTCCAATAAGATATGAGGTCTTCTCCAGATTTTGATGGAGGCTTTTTTGTCCTCTGTACAACTGTCTTCCGACAACCGCCTTAGGATGGCTTTTATTCTACATATTTATCTAGGTAAGATTTCCTGAGCCCAGAAAGCTGACATCCAAGTTTCCAACATTCGATTAATCTTGATTTGATTGGATTTGAGTAATAAGCCAAGGGCGGATTCGGAGGACCACCCATCGTAACTAGGGCCATTGTTGCGGCAAATCATCTGGTTTTCCAATGCTCCTATAGGTGCTCAATAATAGTTAGTGATTCTTTTATAACTAAAAGTTTGACTGTATGAGCCCAAAGGCATACCCAACCTACGTGCATCCACCCATACCTGGCTTTCATCTCATCTACTTATTTCGGCAAGAACTTCACCTGTCATCCCATGGGCTCGGCAAGTGCCTTGACTGCATATAAAACTGTGTCTCATGAGTCTAGCTAGAGCAGTTCGTATGACATCCCGAGACGAAAAGAGCGCTATCTCGGGTCCCGTTAGTCGGGTCAAACCGAAGTCAGTAAGATGTGAAGGTGTAGCACAACAGCATGGTGCTAGTTGCAGGTGCGACAATGATCAGTGTTGATACTCATTAGCATCCGTTAGAATAAAACCACCGAGCTGGGTGCGTGCTCACTGTCATTTGTTGTTGCTGCTGCATAGGAACTGGTTCGTAACAGCCACTGGAAATCTGGTTTAGTGGCTACTACCAAACGTGCGGAGAATAAATCTGCGTCTTACTGCGCATGCTACAGGTGGTCTCACACTCTCATTCCGACTTGACACGTTCAAATGTTCTGGTTGGCATCATGAACCATCAACCAGATGCCTTGCATCTTCCTAATTTGCTCGAAAAGCTATTTGCCAGGGCCCTATCTGGAGCGAGACCTCTTTAATGGCAAGTAGGATCTGGGAGCGATGTGCCGCCGCATTCGCCACGTCTTCACCCAAAGATTGATTTTTTGTTGATGCACCTACTGTACACAAATGAACATGCACCCGGATAGTACTCTGTGCTCCTTAAGATCGTATATGGCCACTCAACCCCCAACATTACCAACAGTTATTTATTGAGGCCGTACCACAAAAGCAAAATTTCCCATTTAGAAATTATGCCACACCACCTTGCGAACATTTCTATGTAAAGAGAAATTGTTGCTGGCTGTGCATCGGTGACTTTCTGCGTCTTGGCCGCTGCAATAGGATTACCTACCACATGAAAATTGCGGCACTGTTGTGAAAAAAAGAAATATCCGTAACAGGAAAGGTAGTTGGGTAGGTACCCGAGGCGACCACCATCAGCTACTCAAGACCAGACTTGAGCTGGCTAGCGCAGGTACAAGTTGATCGGCACTTTACAATACTACCTGACACCACCTTCATCTTCTTTATTCTTTATTTTTCTTTTCTTTTTCCCCCCCTCCTGTTCTTTTTTCTTCTTGCATTTCTCCTCTATCCTTCATTTCTCGCGTCGACAACGATGCTCATACCAAAAGACTCGGCTGCTGCCTGTCTACGGTCCGAAATTACAACCTGACCAGACCAGCTGCTTGGCCCTTTGCTTCCGCCGCTACAAGGTACCACAAAGAATTCCCTGACCCATCTACAAAGTCAGTCAGCATACATCAGCCTAGGAAACATCTCGGTCTTCCCATTGCGCCCCGCACGAATTGGAGTGGACGAGAGAAAAAAAAAGTAGCAGAGGATGCAAGGCGGCAGACCTTGTCCCCTGATGACTGCTGATGCCTTGCCGCGTCCCTACGTCCATCTTAATTTGCCTTCATATATTTGGCTGATCGACCAGAGACAAGACGCTACCGTTGCACTTCTCTCCCTTGCTGGCAGAGCTCGATCTTCGTTTTCACACTTTGAAGGTGGTGAATGGACCATGATTTGAGTTGCAAACTGCACAGTCGTATACAAGCATGTCTCGGCTGTGAACAGCTGGTGCTTGCATAGGTAAACATATTGCCTCACCACTTTAGCCGTAACCAGAAAGACAGGGCCCAGCCAGCCAATCCCCTGGCAAGCTTCTTACATGGGCCCGATGTGCTAATTCTGGTATTCTACCCAGGGCACCATGCTCTGCGCCGCAAACTGTCTGCACAGCTGGGGTCAGGTACCGATCCCACCCTCCCTTGTCATCATAATTAACATCAGAGGCGTTTATACAGTGTGTGTATGTCATTGGTTGTGATTGTTCGGCTCTCTCTGCCGTGTAGACCTCACAGGAGCTTCGATTTGGGTGGTGTGGGCGACACATCGCCATGGCTTCTGCAAATCTAGAACTGGGGACTGGGCTCGGGCTCGGGCCCGGGGGACACTTGCCTGTTGTATCGTTGTAACGATACACCATGTACAGAGGTTCCTCGACAGGATAGAAAAAGGGCAAGGTCCTCCTCCCACATCCTCTCTCTCCCGGGCTCTCACTCGGCTTCCACTTCAAGCTATTCATCACTGGTAGCAGTTCATTCGCTTACGTCGCTCGTTCTCTCTTACTTGCCATAATACTCAGTTCAATATCAACCACAATAATTCATCTTGAATATAACAACGACTGTCACTATCTACCAACAAACAAGTCCACGACATACCTCTGGACAAAATGAAGAACATCGTGTCTCTCGCCTTGCTTGCCATGGCCACCTTTGCAGTGGCCGACTACGATGTAAATCACCCTTCTCCTAATGCACCGTCTAAGCGTTCCTTCGATTCCTCTTCTTATGGGAGTCACCCAAACAAGGGTGACAAGCCTCATATGCCCGACAAGCCCTACTTTTCCAAGTGCACCACGACTACTACCACCAGCACTACCAAGACGAAGACCACCACAGTTCAACGTTCATCTTCATCCTCATCCTGTTCCTCCTCGGCCTCTTCCTTTGTCTCTGCTTCGACTAAATCTACCTCTCAATCTACCATCGCATCTTCAACCGCTCCTACTACCACATCTGCCTGTCTTTCTACTTCGACCAAATCTACCTCAAAATCTACCTCTGCTTCCACATCTGTCTCTAGCACCGCTTATACCACCGCATCTTCTACTGCTTCTACCGCTGCCTCTTCCTCCACCTTGTTCCCCACTTCTCCGACTTCTTCGTCCTCTTTAGCCGAAACCACGACCACTCAGCTTTCCTCTTCATTGTCATCATCTTCTGCTTCTTCTTCTTCTTCTTCAGCCCAGACGAAGACCATCGAAACAAAGACCATTAATCATTCGTCCTCAAAGTCGCACAAGCCAAGCCAACCGCCCCAGAGCTGGACCACCAGCACCGTGACCCTGACCTCGACCTCGACCTTCCTTGAGTGCCCGACTGCGAGCCCGGACTGCCCCATCAAGAAGCCT
>JAVHJQ010003235.1:11313-35934 GCA_031306095.1 Pyricularia sp. CD86 | reverse complement strand
CAGGCTGGGTGGTTTCCACCTCCACATTTTTTTTTCCATTTTGGCCCCAGCAGGCAGGAAGTAGGAGGGCCAATTGACACATTTCAAAGACAAGGTTGGAATCTTGGCCGAATTCAGCACCACGTTTGGACTTATAAGCAAGGCGCAGACAGCACATTCACTCCACTCCCGCTGCTCATTTTACCCACCCTCTCCTCCGCCACAGGGATCTAGTTTGGCAGGTCTCAGGTACACAGCCCTATCAAGGGTCCTTTGGGGGGGGCTTCCCTTTACTTCTTCTTTCGCGCATCAGCCCCCCTCCCCCTTCTTTTCCCGTAGCGCCTAACCCACTCCCGCGTGGCTGGTGTTGTCGAACTGGCTAGGCAGCACGCGCTGGGAAGCTTGGCTCTTTTGTTTCTTCTTGTTCGGTCCACAGCCTATTGTCGGCCAGCTATTTCTATCCCACTGACATTTACCTCTTTTTTTTGTGTTTTGGCCATTGTCATCTCCGCCCGCCCAATCAGCCGGAATGTATTCTATCTGGTGTGGTTGCAATAATAGGCAGCTTGATTGTTTTTTTTTTGTTTTTTTTTTGGCCTGCAAGACTGGCCGCCTCCCGTCCTGTCAGGCGAAAGCGATCTGCGGCCCTTCATGTTATTTTCTCTCTGCAAGGTGAGGAAATATCATGTACTTTAGGTAGCCAAGGTAGCGCAGCATGCTTGGCACGGTCGGATTTTTTTATTCCTTGTCTCCTGCGTTCATTTTTTTTAATTATACTTGTTCTCTTTCCGATTTGGTCCAGCTCCGCGACGAGCCGGTGCCCCTCGTTGGACTGTTCTCATTTTGGAGGGCTTCGCCTATTCCCTTGGCGTGAGCATGGCCCCGGTCTCCCTCGCTGCCCTACAGTTCTTTTAGATCTCTGGGAGAAGTTGGACTAGACATCATGGTGTTTATAAGTGACTGCTTGTCACCACCTGTCAGCATTCTTGATATCTTATTATTCTTTTCTGCATCTGAGTTTTCCACTCCACAAAGCAGTCTCAACTAGAACACAAAGAGCCCATTTCGCACTTTATACAACAGCCACATTACACATATACCTATACAGTAAAAGTTTACATTTTTATAACCCCAAACACACACATACACACACTTCCCAACCTAGCATGGTAGCCATCAACATCGACGCCGTCCGCACCTACCTCGAGAGCCGCTCACCCCTCCCCAAGGGCGGTGGCCGCAGCTCCAGCGGCTCATCCCGGTCGTCGTCGTCCTCCAAGAGCTGGAGCAGCAACAACAACAGCGCCAACCGGGGGTACTACGGCGGCGGAGTTAGCGGAGGAGGAGGTGGCGGCGGCGGTGGCGGCAACACCCTGCCCGTCTGGGCCATCGTGCTCATCGTGGTCGGCGTGTTTGTGGCCATCGTGCTGCTCGTGATCTGCATCGGCCGTCACAAGAACAAGCGCAACGAGCGCGACGAACAGCTGAGGGAGGAGAACGAGGCCCTGAGGGGGATCCCGTCCTCGCCCGTCGCCGGGGACTCGTACACCCACGCCGACGACGACGGCTACCGCAACGACGCTGCCGCGCCCAGCATGAGCCACCGGAGCTCGGATCCCGACTCCATCATGCCCGTGCTGCCGGCCTCGGCCGCCCTCGGCTCCAGCGCTGACTACTACGCCCCGCCTCCGCCACCTTATACGGCGGCTGCCAAGGACAGGCCTCAGAGTTGACTGGCCGACCAGTCTGTGTCTGTTCCGCATACCGCGGTTGTCAGACGCTGAGAGATTGCAGAAAACATATAATTAATAAAGAGGCGACACCTCAAGCGCCGGCTGCTTGGTCCCATCAACCTCGGAGATAATCTGATCCGCAGCCATTTTTGATACCCCTGATGTAGATAGAGACGAAAGTTGGATGGCGCTTACCAAGGGAAGGGTTTGTTCGGAGGATCAGTATGAAGCCCTGTCTCGGAGCCGCAATGAGATGACGGCATGAAGCATGTAACTTTACTATCTTTTCTTGTATATGATTAGACCTTGTAACATTCTATAGCGGATAGACACCACGACTGTAATGATAAACTGTCAATGCCACCACTCGCGATCACCATAACCTTGCAAACCAAGACCACTAAATACACAAATGAGCGTCGGGTACGAAAAAAAAAGTAAATGGCAAGAATTGATATAAAAGGATCGTATCCTCATGTAAGTCCCAAGGAGGGTATCAAGAAGCTAAATAAATGCACAAGAATTGACGCATGCAGAGCAATACATCTAAAACCTATAAAAGGAGTGACAGGAAAAACATACAAAAACAAAAGAATGAGTCTCCAGCAAAAACAAGAATGACTCTGCGCCGGATATTGACCAAAGAAAAAAAAGGGGTGGGAAAAAGATTAGTGCCCAGATCTCCTTTACCATTGGGTATATAAGTCAATCTTCTGGATCTGGTAAAAACATTATGTCAGGGATGGAGAAAGAACCGGGTATCAATCTAAAATGACTCTCGCCTCCTTGCCCTACCGAACTCTCGCAAACTTGCTCTTTGACGCTCAATCATGCCTCATACGGTGAGAACACAAAAAAAGTATCGCTAGAGACTCCCCATTTTGGTTGTTAAATTTCATGACAAAGGAAAAGTGATAGATATGTGGGTGGGTGACAATACCCCAATCATTCATCATCATAGAACCCAGCGTCGTCGAATTCCTCAGCATGGGCATCCGCATCATACGAACTGGGCCTCATCATCGGCGGCGTCCGAGGAGCTCCCCTGCTAGGAGTCCCCTGGGCGGCCAGCATCTTGTTGTCGGCGTTGCGCGACGCCGATGACGACGATGACATGGTTCTAGACCGGTTAGCCAGCTGCTGAGCAGTCATGCGACGGCCCGTACTAGAAAAAGCCGTGAGCTGATGTTGCTGCTGCTGGCTTTGCGGTGTTTGACGCAGGCCCGTGGCCGGGGGCGTCATTAGTCCAGAGAAAAGATTGCTCTGCGATGTCGAGTTGTTCCTCGAAGGCGTTGACCTGTGTCCCGGACGGACCGCCGCGGACGAGGAAGAATTGCTCGGCTCGCGGGACTTGCGCCAGTTGCCCCAGGCAGCAGCGAGGGGACCGACGGCCTGAGCAACTCTGGGTGTGGCGGCATCGCGGAGTGAGGCAGCAATATTAGGCAGGTTGATTGCAGACCCACCATTCATCGCCCTCTCGCGCTCCTGCTCCTCCATTTGCAGGTTTGCCTTGAGCCGGATGGCGGCATCCTTGACCGCGTTTCGGTCGTAGTCGTCGCTGTCGAGCGCAGCGATAACGTCTTGGAGGTCAGAATGACGTACAGCAAGCAGCTCGCGGAGCCAGACGATCTCGTCGTCCCGCTTGGTGATCTTGGTCTCTGCTTCCGGGTCGAGCTTGGAAATCTGGTGCTCCAGCTCCTCGATTGTCTGCTCCCGAGCCTGCAATTGCTCCTGCAGCACCATGATTGACTCCCGTAGTGCCTGGGGAGAGATCTTTTCGGGAAGATCCGTGGAGCGGACCGCCGCGGGCACGGCCAAAGGTTGTGACTGAAGGCTGTGCTCCAAGGCGACAGGCGATAGCTTGGCCGCCCGGGCCGCTGCAGCAGCAGCTTCCTTTGCGATCTCGAGCCTCTCCTCGAGATGCTGGATCCTTTCTTGCAGGTTCGTGGATTTGGAGGTTGAGATGCTGAGGCGCTCGAGTAGGTTCTGTTCGAGGCGCTGCGCGTCTTCCGTCGTGTTGTTGACGACACGCTCGTGCCGCTCTTGTAGATCCTCGATCTCGACCTGGTGCTTGCGAGCAAGTGCCTCCATTTCGCTCTTGTGCGTCGCTTGCGCATCCTCAAGAAGCATCTCATACTTGGCCTTGGAAGTGTCTGCGTCGAGCTTGACCTGATCCAACTGTGCGCGAACACGCTGGACCTGATCCTCGAGCTCCTCACGCACCACGTTAACCTCGTGGTTGGCCTGGTCAATCTGGGACTGCATGGCGTCGCGGGTGCGCTGGACCTCACGTGCGGCGGAGTCCCGTGCCTCTTGGAACTCAATCTGGTACCGCACAGACGACTGCTGGAGTTGATGATTCTCTGTCTTCAGCTCCGCAAGTAGAGTGTCGAGTCTCTTACACTCGTTTACGGCCCTGATACCCTGTCGCTCACCAGCCTCCAGCCTCTCGAGTTCACTCTCCAGACGCTCACGGGTTCTAGCTTCGGCTTGAAGCTTCGCATCCAAGACTTCCTGACGGGCGAGCAACTCCTGCTCTTTCTTGATACGAAGAGCGTTGTCCTCCGTGATCTTGGCGGCAGCATCCGTCATGTCGTTCTGCAGAGAAACAAACTTGCCCCTCCAGCTTTCACGGATGCGCTCATTCTCCTCAAGTTGAGTTCCAAGCGTGTCAATGATCTTCTTGAGATGCTTGTTCTGTTCGTTGACTTGAGCGAGGTCGCTACCCTGCTGCCTTGCGATGTTGTTAACGCGCTCAGCCTCAGCCTTCCAAGTTCGTGCTTCCTGTCTGGCTTCGCGAAGCTCAGTCTCAGTAGCGTTGATCTTGTTCTGGCTATCAGCTTGAGACTTCTGACTGTTCGTTTGAGACGCTTCTAGCAGAGCAAGGCGCATCGTCGTCTTGCCTCTAGACTCTTCGATGTGTTTGATCTTCTGCTCCTTCTCTTCCAGAACCTCACGGAGTCTTGTCTCTTCTTCTGAAGAGATGCGCAGAAGACGTTGGTTCTCGGCAAGTCTATCCTCAGCGGTTCTCCTGGCCAACGCCTCTTGGTCCGCCTTTTCCTCTTGCTGCTTCAACCGTTCCTCGAGATCGTGTATGCGCTGGTCAAACACACCCTTGTTCATGATCTCAACTTCGATCTTGGTCTCAGCCATCCCAAGGTTGCGCTGGCACTCAGCCAGGCGGTCCTCAGCAGTTCTGCGCAGGACAAGTTCGGTCTCGACCTTGGACTCCTCGAGGCGGAGACGCTGTTCCAAGTCTGCAGCCTTGGCTTGGAGCTCGTTGAACTTCTCACTCAGATCCTCCTGGCCCTTGACGGTGACAGGCTGTGGCGTAGGTACCATGCGACGCTCAACCGCGTCCTCAACAATGTTTCGGAGATCTTCGCCACGGAAGTCGAGGTGAAGTGATTTGCCGAACTGCTCCCTCATCTCCTCGATGGCCTTCCTAACTTCGGAGATCTCCCCGTCGGACTCAGTCTTGGGAGGAACTGGGAGAGTGTTCCGCTGTTGAATAGCAAGAGCCTCCATTACGGCGGTGCGTATTTGGTCAAGGCGCCGGTCGCGGCGTGGACTCATTGAGCGTCTAACGGCAGGCACCTCTTCATCTTCATCATCAGCATCGCTGTGCTGGATGTCAACAGATGCGCTGCGGCGGTCCATCCTGCTAGATGTAGGCCGCCTGCCCGCAACGGCGTGCTGAATACTGTCCAGTGCCTTCTCCAGAGGCCGGAGGCGGCTGGCAAGTAGCCTGCCAACAACTTCATTGACATGGCCATCGAAGAAGTTGACCCTCGATTCCAGCTTCTCGTGCTGTTCATCGCTGAAAGCCCTCTCCCAGTCACTATCTGGGGCGGTCTCGCTGCCTTGAAGATTGTGAATGTTCGAGCCAGAGAACTGAGATCCAGTCGGTTGGTCGACAAACGGATCCTCAAGCTCAGTGGAGAGAATAGGCTGTTGGGCGTCGACAGACTCGAGGCGGTGACGTGCTGGGCTCGGGCTGGGAGCATCGCTGCGGAACACCTCATGAGGGGCAAGATGGAGAGGTGAATTGTTGGTAACCGCAGCAAGAGAAATGTGTCGCTTGGGACTGGGCTGGTGCCATTGGGCGGAATCGATTGTCCTGTTGACTCCGTGCGATGGGTCATTGTTGATGTACCGCATGATGTCGTCAATCTCTTCAAAGGTGGCACCGGCGCGTTCACTGGCTGGTGTCTGCTCAGGGGGCTCGACTGCGTGACGTAGATCTTCAACTGCCGGTGGCGTAATAAGCAGAGGCTGGCCACGCTCGGTTGGGACACGAATTTGATCCTTCACAGTATCCTCTTCGGAAGCCGGGGGAGGCGATGCAGCGTAGCGTGAAGCAGACAAGCCAGAAACCTTGCGCTGGGGCGGGGGAGAAGGCGAAGAGGCGTATCGTGATGCTGACAATCCCTTCTTGACAGCCGGAGGCGTGGGGGCAGCCACGGGCTGGGCCGTATCGATATTGGCCGTGCGAGTTGGCGGTTCTGAAGTAACAACTGGCCCCGCCTCCACTGCTTCTTCCTCCAGAGTTTGCTTCTCCGCATTGTCACTGTCTGTAACATGAGCCTCTGGCTCATCAGCAGTCTCTTGTTCAGTTTCGTCTGCAGTAGCCTCGTCAGCCGTAGCTTCATCAGCCTCGGCCTTTGGTGTGTCGGCCTGGGGTCCTGAGAACATGAAGCCTGATGGGACGAAAGGCTGAGCGGTGGCAGATAAAGTTTTCTTGTGCTGCCTCTTAAAGCCTGCCTCATCGCCGAATGGCCTGGCGGAGTTGAATGCCTGGACGTCGACTTGTGACTTAAACTCGAAGGGAGTCCAGTTCAGAGAACTGGTCTGCGGTGGCACCAATGGCGGCGGGCTGTTGGCTGCCTTCGCGTTCAGGCTGTCAGAGAACGCAGAGGAAACGGTTGTGTCAGCGCTGTTCTCGTCTCCAGACTTAACATCGACATGGATGTTATCGGACTGAGGAAGATCCTCTGGTTGGGCCTCTGTCATAGGAGTGGGCGCCGTAGGCTCGGCGAAAAGAGGAACATCATCATCATCGTCCGACCGAGCCTTGGCTCGTTTCGTGCGAGTATCATCAACAACGCGGCCTTCTGCGTCATATTGCGATTCTTCCTCTTGGGCCTTCTCACGGCTCTGGGGTCGTACGATCGGGATGGCCTTGGTCTTCTTGGGCGCTTTGATAATGTCGGATGCACTAAGGTCGATGGTTCCGAAGATGGAGCCACCAATATTGCCTCCTGGGCCTTCGTTGCCAGACAGAGGTGGACTTGTGAGTGAGTTTGTGAACGAGTGCAGCGGCGTGAAGGTTGGCGCGTCGGGACGGAACTTGGGACCAGACGCCGAGAAGTTGAAGTCGCTCTGGCCAGGCGAGAACACCGGGGCAGTGGCATTAATCTTGGATGAGCCGAAGCTGAATGTGCTCGAGTCGGCAGAGAGCGGCACCTTTGGTGCACTAGTTGGGGTTCCAGCCTGGAACACAGTGGTAGGCTGGAAAGAATCGCTGGTAAAGCTAAACTGAGAAGGCTGAAAGCTGCCACCTGGATTAAACTTGAATTCTGGAGCCTCCACGTTGAGGCCGGACAGTGAAGCCTGGCTCTTATGGCCAGGCCTGCAGGAGGCGTGGGATTTGACAGATCCCGCCTCACTCCAGGGGTTGCTAGCCATGGAGAAGTTTGATTGGTGTTTCTGCGACGCGTCTCCAAATTCGAAGTCCATGTTCTGGGCTGGGAGAGGAACACTCCCGCTTGCGGATGTGACTTCCTGAGATTTGGATCCACCATCATCCGTGCTGTCGCCCTCGGGTTCTTGAAAGTATTTCTGAGAAAGCGAGTGTCCTCTGCTGTGAGGCTGTGGGTGATGAAGAACTCCACCCTCTGTCCCGTCTTCCCGGAAACGCTCAACTTGCGGGGCAAACTGCACAGAAGGTCCCCTGGCGTGCTGAGCGAGACCGGCCTCGATTGAAGGCGCCATGTCGTCCGCTTCTTTGTGAGGACTGTAATCCTTGTCATGTTCCAGCTGCGAACGCATCTGCTCTTCAAGATGATACTCTGCACCTTGCGTCGCGCCGTCAAACTCGGCCCCATCGATCTCGCCCTGCAAGGTCTCACCGGTCTTGTTCATAGAGCTCAAGTCCACATCGAGCGGCTTAATTGGTGTCCGCTCTTCAGGCTCTTCGTCGTCTTCACGTAGCTCTTGGAGGCGAGGCGAAGCACGAGCACCTTGGAAAACTTGATGACCAAGCATTGGGAACTGCATCGACTGATGGCGTGTATGCATAGGCGGGACATAATGATCCGGCTGAAACGGTGAGGTGGGCGACATCATCGAGCTAAGATTGGCCAAAGACGGCGATCCACCTCTGGCATGCCCGTGATGGAACATCGACTGCGGAGAGTAACCATGCGGACTAGGAAGCCCTCCATTCATATGGAAGGCTCCTGCAGGTATCGAGATGGATTGGCGAGGGAACCTGCCATTGAAAGATACCGGGGACGGCACAGATGGAATGCCAGGGCTTGGCGCACCCGATCCCAAGAAAGAGGCCGGAAAGGGAAATCCTCCATTGCTTGCCGCCGAAGACGTTGGCAGTGGTGGCGAGAAGGGGAGGGGTGGATAGTGCGTCACAGATGGTTGGCGACTGATGGGTGCCGGTGAAACCGATGATGGAGGGTCCTCATCACCAAAAGAGACACCAAGGGCTCGTAGTTTTGCCTCTTGCAATTCCTCCACATAAGATTTCCACGCTGGACGATTGGGGCCATTAGTATTTGAAGTTGAAGGATTTCACTGTAGGCGTATCCAACGTTAAACTCACCATTCAAGTCAGGCAACGTTACTTTATAGTTGCGCTGTTCCCGGTCACTGGCGAGATCTTCCCAAGTAGGCCACTCCCTGCGGCTTTGCGACTGATTGCCAGTCTCGATGAATCCCAAGGTGTCGTCCAAGTGGAATCCTCTTGTGCTGTAGCCAAGTTCCTCCCAAGATTTCATGATACCTGCCACATCTTGCTCGTTCAATGGCATTGGTGCGTGGCCAGGCTTGCCTCTGTCAGCATCACGCGGCAGCAGAATCATAATGTTCTTTCCCTTCCAAGGCACCTTCTTCTTAAGTCTAGGTGTCGCTGGCGGTAGCTGCTTCGTCGGTGATTTCTTGGGGGTTTGCGGTAGTCTTTTTTCAACAAGTGGACTGCTGGCAATTCCGTTCATCATGGTTGCCTCTGACAACTTGGGGGTTGATGGGGGCTCGGGCAGAGCCTTTTCTGTGATGTTTGTAGCCATCGTCCCGTCAAGGCTGATGGATTCGCTTTCGGAAGCCATGGTTGCGGACGTTACCCTGGACAAGTGATGCACGTCTGCTTGCTTCAAGGTCTCGTTACTAGACCGTGTTCTAGGATACTTCTGGTGTGTTCTCGGAAAACGGGGCGCCCTAGTTGTGGCCCTAGGCGTTTTCAAATCGCTTTCGTCGAACCACGCGGCTTCCTCTCCAGAGATAGATCCGCTCAGTGAAGAGTTCTCGCTATCTCCGGCACCGTCACTGAGCCAATGCTGTGCTTCGGCACTTCCGTCACCTGCTGCGGTGTGTTGACGGATCCAGTCTTCAGTCAGACCTCTCGCTGGCCGACGAGCTCTATTGGCAAGGATCGCAGCGCTCACGAAGGATGGCTGATTCTGTTCCGTGGGAGACTCCTCCGCGAAGGATGGTGGTAGTCTCAGGAATGGCGTCTGGATCTCCAAGTGATGTCCGGGTGAGGAATCTGCCGAGGATGCGCTACTCAGACTGCTCAGACGGTCTGAAGTGTCGGACTTTGGGTACGGCGAGCCCCAACTTGTGGTCACGTAATTTCTGTCTTCACCCCTGCTGCGTGGCGGTGTCCTCAGCAGCTGCTGCACACGGTCTGGCAGCCGTGGTGCTTGAAGAGGCGGTAGGATGGGGGAACCGTCGCCGTCAGCGGTTGAGGTGGTCGATACGGCGGGTGATGTCGGCGAGGACGAGGGGAGGGCCCTGTGGTCTCTCGTATTGTCCTGGGCTGTAGCTCCAGGAGGAGACTGTATCTTTGGCGAAGACAGTTTTGACTGGAAGCTGCAGGGCAGGAAAGCATGTCAGATCCTGATCACTATTTTGTGTGCTCATGCGTCCCAAGCCAAGCAATGGGCATCATGCATTGGGCTGCACCAGAGGCTTTTCCAGTGGACGAGAGAGGCAGGCAAAAACGAGCTCAGCACAAAAGGTGCAGTCAAAGACTGTAACTCACCGTACCGAGATTCAGTGCAGGCGAAGCTAGAATCGCCTGCAGCTGGATCTCAATTCACGCGTCGTTACTAACCTGTAACACCAACGATCCTGACCGATGACCCTATGGAAGGTCTATGTAGGTCAAATGTTCCTGAGTGTTCTGGTTGGTGACCAGATCGGCAGACCGTGACGCTTGAGTCGGCAAAAAAGGAAGATCCTTGGTCGCGAAGAGGGTGAGGGCAGGCAAGAAATAAGGCATTAAAGGAGCGACATTAAAAATGTATAACAAAAAACCTCGGGACCGTCGAAGACATAAGGTCTACAGCTGGCAGCACCTCCTCGTCGAAAGGAACAGAGGAAATAACGTCGGCCGCCAGTCGAATCTTCAAGAGTCCGAACGTTGGGTCTTGAGGCTGACGAGAGTCGTCTACGAGCGACGAGAAGGACAAAAAAAAAGGGCTTATTCGAGTGAGGTGGCCAAGATGAATGAACCTCGAGCATTGAGAACCCAGCATCGTTATTTTCCAGCGAACACGCTAAACGGTTCCCTGCAGATTTGGCATGGCCCCACCCGCAGGCACATTGTGGACACCCTTCCAGTGCAATTCATTTTGTCCCCAAATTTCGCGCTCATTACCGTGCGGGCATTTGATGGCCGCCCAGTCCCAAAGCCGCCCCGTTCAACCCCTTTTGATTTATTATCCCATGCGCTGTTCAAAAATGTCTGGATATTAACTACTGTTGATGATGTGTGCAGTGTCTGGCTCAGTTGTTAGGGGGAGAAAAAGTCTTTCTTTGTCTTGGGCAAAAGCCCGGGAAGACCAGGGGTTAACGATTTTTCTGTTTCTTTACTTTTTTTTTTTGGCTGGTTCCGGTTGTTGACGTGTCTTACGTGTCTCTCTTGTCCCGCTGACTTTTCTTCTCCCAACCTCTGCTACTCAAAAATAAACTCCATCGCAATCCCACATGGTCCAATCGTGTCCCCCCTGCATTCTCCTGCAACCAATTGGCGAACTGTAGAGGCATACTCCTGGTCGGTCCCTAGGGTCTTGTGAACGAACCTTTTAAGTCCGGAAACCCTCAATTCAATTGGCGTCCACTACGACGGCGACGTGGTTCCACACCATCGGTACGAATTTCTCGTGCACGGCACCCACGGCGTTGCGTCGCTCTAAAATCGTGTAGACATTTGGAGGAAACGGCCATTACCACAGGTTTCAACGGTCGGGGCGCGATCTCTTTTTATTTCTTACATGGTCGCATCATTTTCCAGCTCTCGTCTGGTCTAGCTTTAGTTCTGGCGTAGTCTATTCTAATTAGTTACCTTTTCAGGTAACTAAAAAGATAACTAGATAGTATAGAGTCTTGACGTTTCCTGGCTGATTTATAGGCCAACGTCGCCCACGAAGAAAAGAATAAATAAAATAACAAGATTATAAAGTAGGGTATACATGAATGGAAGTTTGGGATGTTTTTTGAACAAGACTCCAAACTAAGCAACAATGTCTGTCCGGCGCCACAAAATGCCGCTTGCTCTCAATGCGTTTATATCGTAACCTCCAAGATAAATATTATAGAATCGTAACAATCCTTTCGCTTTGAAAAGATCATCCTGCGGGTTGGCCTGAACCAAGAAGGTTATAACCAGCAGGGAATTGTGAAGTATAGGAGACACCCGCACTGCCGTGTCTCACAAGTCGCAGAAAAAGTCGAACTCTGCATTTGAGCTGACCAGTGAGTTGAAGGCCGTCTGTGTTGCCGTTGCCGCTGCCGACTTGCACTCGGTGTTTTGTTGGTCGCACTCGTTCACGCTCGAGTCGATCTTCTTGTTGTTTGACAGCTCAGCACACGAATTCTTTTGGTTGTCGCAGGACCTGTCAGCCGCGGATTTGAAGTCGGTCTGTATCGTCGAGAAAGTCGTCGTTCGCGGGTCAGCCACATCCGTGGGAAAGAAGTAAGGTTTTCAGCCATGCATGATGGCACTCAAGACAAGAGAAATCTTACAAAAGTATCATCGCCTACTTGGAAAGGCCTCTTCTCGTCACTGGACTGCGTTATCTATTTCCAAAGACGGCACAAAGTCAGCCACAGATCATCGAGATCTTATCGCGTTTCCATGCATGCCATTAATACTCCATTCGCATATTAGGCTTACATCCTGTGCTTTAGCGCCGCCCAACGCCTTGTCAAAAAAATGCAGCGATGTCACTTGTTGCCGCGGGTAAATGACGCCCATTCTGAAGTCGCCTCCGGCTAGGTGTAATGATGCCGCGAGAGGTCCTGCGACCAGCGCCATGAGAACTGCCGTTGCAGATATGAGTCGAGTGGTGAACATGTTTTTTTTGGATTTTGTCGTGACTCTTGGTGGTGTTCTCGTTCGCTTCTTTTCGAGGTTATCGTGTCTCGGGATGGGTTCGTTGGGCTACTAGCGACTAGTGTTCGCAGTCAAAAATCACCAAATTATTATCGCAAACAGTGACGCTTCAAATGCTAAAATAAGGCTTTTGACGATGGAATTATAGTGGCAGAGAGAGTGTAGAAGTTTAAAATGAATGTCGAACGCTGCCATCCAAAGTCCCCTTCCTTTCGTCTGAATCACTCCACCACATGAAACGAACTTGAGACCGTGCCGAGTATAAGACCCTCAAGTTTTCCAGTAGCCACGGGATTTCTGTTTTACAAGCTGCGAATTGATCAACTAGTTATAGTTTAGTTCTTTTTTTTTTACCTCTTTACATTGAATTTTTCTATAACTTGAGAGCTGAAGTAAAAGGCCGTAAACTATGACGGTTGGTATTAAATGAATAATAACAGAAAGGGGCAGGTGCAACACGCCCAACTCATCCGGACTCGCGCAATCAAGACCCTCCAATAGTCATTGCTTACGAGAGCGTCCCACCATCTTCCAATCCACCTTGTCCGAGGCATCCAGAGACATGTATGAAATAGATTGATAACATGAAAACAAGTCCAATGTGTTCAAAGATCAACCAAGTTGAGCACACGCGCTGCATGAGTGATTTGCATATTGTTTTGCGGGAAACTAAGCCCATAAATTCTTGTTTGAAGGAAAAGAAAAAAAATGTACACCGAAGCTATTCTCGCCATTTAAACAGATTATGAAAAGTGAAATATCCCGCGATGCTGCCGCAACCATGCAAACTAGAATACGAGAGTATCAACTCTCTTTTTTGTGTAGGGTTCTTGACTTGTAAATCGGCGTTTATCGACAATGACTGATGAAATGAGCTCCAGTAGAAATTCTATACACAGGGTATCGTATCATTTCACCTGTAGGCAGTGTTTTGGCAAAAACACTGACGTACTGATTGCTAGCCTCTCCGCGATCGCAGTGCTTGCTGCCAATCGCTCGTCGATGACTTTTTTTTTAGAAGTTGGAGGCCGTGTTAACCTGAGTGGGCGCGTGGTAGCTCTCCAGAGTGCTCTGGAAAGGCGTACGGCTGTTGGTCGAACCAGCAACCGGTTCGGGCTTCTCAGCGACGTTGTACGCAGAGGTTCCAAAAGAGTTGTCAACCTCCTCCTGGTTCTTCTTGCGACCCCAGACACGCCAGGCAACTAGACCAATAACGGCCAAGACGATGGCACCACCGACACCACCAACGACAGCTCCGATGATAGTATTGCGCTGCTTCTCGTCCATACCCTTGTTGTCGTTGTTGGTAGTGCTGGGCACAGTAGTTTCCTGGACGATCTGGCTGGTCTGGGTGGAAATCGACCCATCGCTGTTGGTGGTGGTGATGACAGTCGTGTAAGTGGTTCTAGACGTGACTGAGCTCTCCGATGGGGCGGGTGTCGTATTTTGTTGTTGAGAAGTCGTGGATGGCGCCGACGACGACGACTGAGTAGGCGTAGTTGGACCAGGTGTTGTCGAGGTGGGTGTTGGTGTGTTAGCAGTAGTCGGGGCAGGAGCTGTGCTTGTCTCGCGGCTGGTTGTTGACGAAGTCGTCGAGGTTGACGTGGGCCTAACCGATGTGGTAGACGAAGACCTCGATGGGCTTGCCGAAGAGCTGGATTCCGACCCGGATTGCCTCTTGACAATCTCATGGAATTGTGGTATTCTCGGCGCCTGAGGACCAGCGATAGATGCATGGGCGACGGAGAATGTTGTCAAGGCCACCGCCAGGACCTGAAGAAGTTGCGTGGAATGCATGGTGTTCGACTTCGGGCTTGTTTGAACCAAGAAACAATATGTCGATCGAGTAGAGGTCGTAAAAGCCAATTTACGACGGATAATGTAGACAGTCCGTGACCGTCAGATCCGGTTGACTGAGTGAGTGTCGATCGTGGTTAAACTGCTAGTCTCGCGTGACGCAGCAGTCCGAGGTTTCGATTTCTTCGTTGGTGATTGACCGACTGTAAACGATCGGAGAATTCAATCACGGTTCGCCTGCTGTTGAAAATATGCTGGAAACCGTGAGAATTAAATGGCGGCCGTAGCGATAAGCACTACAGCAGTAATGACAGATGAAAAGGTTAACGAGTGGAATGGACGGTGATCCGTAGCGAGCGAAGGGCTGTCCTGGAAGTAATATGAGCCTGGAAAAAAGTCGAATCGACCTAGGAGCGTTGCTTTTGGTGTGGGAGGTGTGGTGTGGGGCCTACGTTGCCCATGGCTCCGTGGGCTCGTGGCATGCGTGACCGTTCAGCGGCCTCTCACAGTGCAGATTTGAGTGGTCCTCGTATTCAGTCAGTCCTAGAAAGAGGGCCCAGGAACGGCCGAATGTTTGTCTCCACTGACCGTTCAATTTTTGGGCCCGTTACGTTACCAGACCCCGTTTACAGTACAACCAAACCACGTAAGGCACAGCCTTTTTCTTCATATCCGACCTTGCCGTCTTTCATGCAGAACTCGAGAGGGCAGTACTATGTACAGAGACACACGGCAAACGGATAACACAGCTTACCACATATTGCATCACGTAGGAGAAATCACCTTGACACATATCTTGTTTTGATTTCTAATACCACATAAATATTATTTTATCACTATCGCTCATTCCAGGAGCCTGTTTTTCCATGAGGTCGAGGGAATATACGGTCTTTCACATGGCCAGAATACAAAACGGATAGGGAAAAAAAATCGACATGGATAAGCCTTGGGCTTACTTCACCGCACTCAACATGACTGAAGTCTTTCAGCTTAAGTGGTGCAGGAAGACGGCCTCCGGGATACCCGCGCCAGTCAGTTAGCTCAATGCCGGCGCCTACAATGTTATGCGGTCTGGGCATCGCACGCGACTGTGCCTCGTCTCAGTGGTGCATCCGTTCCACTGAAGAGCCTTCCTTGTTCGCCGCTCACAGGTATTTATGACCCGTCCAAAATCCCTCGGCTTGTCTTGGAAGTAGGGCCTTTTGGTCGAAGGTCCAGACTAACAAGTCAAAAGGGGGGTTGGCTTTTTGGTTTTAAATTAACGATAAATGACCAAATAACAGCACCTTGCTACACCATTGTGAAAGCGCTAGCCTTAAGCTGCTCGTAGCGCAGTGTGGCACGATGTTAACCCTTTGAAGGAATATGAAGGCGCAGAGGGAGTACGAATTTCGGAATGGAAGGAAGATGGAGCACCAAGGTTCTCGATGAGTTATTCAACAGTAGTTGGCAAAAACGGATTCACAATAAAAGAAAACGGTCTGCCCACATCCTTCCGTTAGGTAAACAAGTCATGGCCCTGGCCTTGTCCTAACCGCAGTTAGCACTGTAGTAAACATCACAGCAGTCCAAGACAAGCGAATTAATTCATCTATCTTTCTACATTTGCGGGAACTGCATCGTCTCCTGTTAATTACTTTTGAAGCTTATTACTTACGTCTCTATTGTGCATCGGCTCGGAAACTGACCAAAATTGGTGCTAGCGCGCGCCACCTCCAAGGATAGGGCGCAGGGCCGACATCACTTGAGGCACTACAATAAGCGCGCCATGCAACTTGAAAGTGGTTGTTCAACGATCAACTGCCGGCTTTGTACATCCACCGTCGAATGTGCCAAACTAGTGCAACGGGGCCCATCGGTTAACGAATGCATTAGGTTCCTCTGTATACAGTGTTCTGAAGTATGAAGTCAACGCCCAGTACATAGGGCGGCAGCCTCGCTATTTCGGTAACAACTCAAAACGGCAAATCAACCATTGCTACTAATTTACGGCAAGCAATGAATGGGCTTGAACCCTGAAAAACGGCGAGCACTACTGCATCTATTTGCGTGGTACGGTGTAAGGATAGCACGCGGGCAATTGCAATATTGGACAACAATGATTCCGGGCCGGTTCCCACCCATTGCCAAGTAAGTAAAAAGTAGGGGTTCGTTGAGGGTCAGGTTTGTAAAAGGGTCTGCGATCTTCATCGATTCTGCCACTTTTCTACCGGCATTTGCACATTCGGAGATACTACAATATAGGAAACTTCCGTCATTCAGCCCACCTGTAGAGTGGAATATTGACGTGGACTCCATCGTTCAGAAAACAGGTTTTGTTCGGGGAAGGGTTGCTGATCTATCCAATCTTATTTTTGGCCACGACCAAGCATTCGCTTATGGGGGTGAGCAAGGAGAAGCCAGGGACTTCATCAATGCAGTCAGGTGGTACAGGTTTTTGTGAATGTCGGATCTGAAGAGGTACGGTGTGGCCGGGAGAATGTTCCATGTGTTACATGATCGCCTCCTATAATAAGCAGACTGATTTTTAGTACTGTACTCTGTAAATACTGGCATGATCCAGAGCTGCTCGGCTGCCTCCTTAGGACACCGAGCCATCCTGAGCGAGACTGACCCGACTCTTACCTGGATTCTAATAATCCATCTTTAGGAGGGGCACTCACGTGATGAAATAATGTCGGTACCTTACTTTGGGCCGCCACATCTCTAATGTGGCTGGAATTAAATTCCCTATGGCTGAACTGTGCACCAATGAGAATCACCTTGCGAAGAGGACGTCACAGCGAAACCGTAGCTAGGGGCGGATTGAGTAACTCCCAGGCGATAACCTCATCTTCAAAGTGAGCTCGTCACGGTACAAAAGGACTGAATCGTGTAATTCAATACAAAAATTTACAATGGCACCCAAAGGACCAAACTATAAGCTATGGTTCAAGATGATTATAGGGTGAGAAAATCTCTTCATTTGCTGCGACAATACAAATATCATGACAACCCATGGCTAACCAGGTTGATCTGCGAAGCGGCGCTGGCATTGCTGTCGGAGGCCCAGCCTTGGTCATGTACATTTCGCCGACTGAGGAGGAGCTCTTCAAAAGGTATAATCCAGACTTGCAAAAGAGGGCCCTCGAGAGCCGATATGAGCGACAGAAGGAGTACGATGACTTTGTCACGGAACTTAAGAAATCCGCGAAGTCGGATAAGAATAGTGAGTTATACTAAAAAAAAATCCATAACGCAGAGTTATGGGAATGCCTCATCTTTCTACTATAGCGGTCGGAAACACTGACCTGTGAATGCTTACCGCTCCGAACAGTCTGGATCACTCAGCAGATCGAGGCCGAAAGGAAGGAAAAACTTGCCAAACAGATGGCGAGCGCGAATGCAGCAGCTGAGCATGCACGGATGCAACAAGAAGAGCTCGAAAAGATTGAACAGATGAGGAAAGAGGCTGGGCTACCGCCTACAAGATAACGGGAACGCATTCTATGTCACTCAAAATCGATGTAAGATCATATTTGTGAGATATCGCAGACATGGGCAATCACATTTGAAGGGTACATCGGGGAAAAGCAGTGTACGTGAGCTGAATATTTCAGCAGGGAGGCAGTCCCTTACTTATCCTGTAACATAATGTAAATCTAACATTTCTGCTCTGCGAGTCCGACGAATTTTCAGTCATAACGTGTAACAAGTGTGAGCTGTCTATGAACCTCATGTGCTTCAGTCTCTCTAAAGACAATACGCGCGCGGTTGGCACGATATGCTGGGACCGGCGCGTGGGGCATCAGTCTGAGGACTCAATCTGACTGGACGTCACAGAAGGCGGGGAGGGTCCGTGCAGCAGCTTCCGTGCCAAGACATGTCGATGACCTTTCACGGAAAATGGATTTTGCACAAGCGAAAATTAGCTTGGCGGCGCACAAATTCCCAGCGAGCTTTCGATACCCAAGTCAGCCACCATCTTGACCAGTGTAGAAAAGAAGCTATCAGACGGGCCCTATCCATCTTTTTACAAGAGAGGATACCACAGGGTTTATGCAATAATTCGGGGTAAGGTCCAATTTTCCTTTGGTGGTTTTTTTTTTTTTTGTTGCGGCCTGACATTTCGGCGGGACGTGCTGCAAAGCAAACACACCACTGGGGGGCAGGCCCTCCCGCAGACCTTTGTGACCACAAGTTTTACTGATTATTGCAAGGGTCCCGCGAGACAGCCATCGATCTTTTCCGCCCACACCACGATAGTCCATATCCTCGCCCGTTCTTTCTAGAAAACACAAATCGCAATCATGGCCGACGTCCAGGAGCGCCTCAAGAAGCTCGGTGCGAGCGCACGCATTGGTGAGTGGTGCCGTACCCAATAGCCTGGAATGCGATGCGGTCAATATACTGACTCGGAGATTATAGGGTACGTTCCTGTCAACTTTTTCTTTTCCCAAGCCTCGATCTATCCTCGTGGGAAGAAGTTGCGCTCTTGTGCGAACGACCAATTCCCGGCTTGTACGACAGGACAAAAATGGTCAATTTTCAGTGCGGAAGACTGGCGGTGGATCTGGTGGAGATGAGGGGAAATAGTCTTCGCGAGGGCAACACGACAAAACGAAACGACGGCTAACAAGACGCCATATTGGCATTGCGATGATCTAGTGGCAAGGGAACTCCCCGGAGGAAGATGAAGCGTGCGCCCGCACGGTCCGGTGGTGATGACAAGAAGCTCCAGCAGACCCTCAAGAAGCTCAATGTCCAACCCATTCAGGCCATTGAGGAGGTCAACATGTTCAAGAGCGACGGCAACGTCATCCACTTCGCTGCTCCTAAGGGTGAGATGAATCCCTAGTCGACGTCCCCTTGGCACGGTTTACCTTCTGGTCACGACCAAAGATGGGCTGCCTTGTGGGATATCAGTTATGAAACAACCCCGCTAACACATGAACCTGTCACCACAGTCCACGCTGCTGTCCCCGCCAACACCTTTGCCATCTACGGCAACGGTGAGGACAAGGAGTTGACCGAGCTCGTCCCTGGCATTCTTAACCAGCTTGGCCCCGACTCGCTCGCCTCTCTCCGCAAGCTTGCTGAGAGCTACCAGAACATGCAGAAGGCTGATGGCGACAAGGAGGCTGATGATGACGACATCCCCGACCTGGTTGCTGGCGAGAACTTTGAGGACAAGGTCGAGTAAGAAATAGACTACGGCCAACCCTCTTGACGTCAAATCAAAAAATGAAAGCAACATACTTTTTTTTCATGCGCGATATGGGTCAATTTTCTGGTGCTATTTTGGGCGGGGGCAACTGGCGTGTTCGGATCAATGGATTTATTGAGCAAGCAAAAGTCTCGGTTATCTTCTCTTTGAGGAGCGGAGCAAAGGCCAGGAATGACCTTACTCCTTGTGTCGTTCCGTCCTGACGACCCAGAAATAACAGAAACATGGAACCAGTCCTTGACAGTCTGCGCTGGTAAGGCTGTTGCATGCCTTGTGATGATGACGAGTGGAAAATTAGTGCGGCTGTCTGCAGATCCCCTTGGGTGCGTATGGTTTAGGAGTATTTCAATGTTGTAACCACTGGCCAACCTCTTCTAGAACTAGAACCAGCCTCATCGGCCATACTGCTGGGCTGAATGAGCGCTGCCCAACTTGCGTCATGGGCTCTGGATATGAATTATGTGTACATCTATGATGTCTGTAATCGTGGTATCTTGGATTTTGGCTTTTCGATCGCGGATGCGAATGTGTCGTCTCCAACGTTTGGCACCCATCCCCTCAACGCCTCCTCCCTGGCACGGGTCTTGACCAGTCTTCTAGACGCCAGCAAATCCCCATTTTTGACCTCGGCATATGTGCCGCTGCCCAGGAGCTTCTGCACGGCGAGGGCACCACCCGCTCCGACCAGTGCAGAAACCTCGAGCGCGAGACCCCACATCCTCAGCCTACAGAGCTTGCTGCCCCCGCGTCTATCCAGCTGCTTCCGGCCCTGGAGCACTCCATTAATAGTGCTCTCCTCGAGTCCGTTGCGCGACCACGTCACGGCGAGCGGGCTTGACGCTATATTGTCCCCCGTGGTGGAGATGCCTGCGGCCTCTGCCCGTGCCGTGACTGTCCGTTTGGAGTATTCAAACTCGTTCTCGGTCGTCTCGACCGCGAACGGATGGAATCGGTACCCACCGGGCCACGAATCACTCGCCAGCAAGGGGCTCATCCTTCCTATGCCCGGAGTGGCGGAGAAGGCTCGTGCACATCCCTCGCTGGAATATCGCGACTTTGGCAGGATCACGTTTCGGAGGTAGACATTCTGGGGAGAGACGAGCAGCGAGGTCAGTGATGACAGAAGCGATGTACACTGCTTCAGGGCGATTTTGTCCGAGCAAGACTTGGAGAGCGTCCTTGGCGCGTCGCCGCGGGCAGGTTTCCGCCGAACCACGCCGAGTTGGGAAAAATAGGCGCGGCCGGGCAGGTTGGGGATTTCAGTTGTAGGTTTGCTTGTCATGTTCTCTTCGGATGAAAGGGAGGGTGGTGTTGTTGTTGCCGAGTCAGAAACTGGAGGATCCCAAAAGTCCCACGGTGAGGCGTCTTCTTGGGCTGCCATTATGAGCTCCATAGATGCATCGCCACCTGATGGAAAAGTCAATATCATCTGAAAAGTTTCAACTACCCGCCCATGATATTTGTACTTACATGGTGATTCCGAGCAGTACATGTAGAGACTCACATCGTCCCTCCACGCATATGGTTGCCTGTTCCAACCCATTCCTTGTGCCTCTGCAGCTTCAGCCTCCTCGAGTTCCAGATCGCTCCTAGGGCGTATGTACTCGGATGGCCGTTTCCCCAGCGCAACGGCCCTGCATTCTTCCAGTACAAAATGGTTGAAAGCTCTTATGGCAAGTATTTCGGCATGCCAGTCGTGGAGAATAACTCCGTTGGCTTGTGACATCTTGTTGGCCGGAAGGCACTTCATGCCAGTTCTTGATGTGTTTATTCATGGTTAGTTACTTTACTTGTTATGTTTTAAAAGAATGCAGCTTACGCGAGAGACAAGCACTGAAAGGGCGATTTTGGATCAGTCCCCTTGGCTACTATTCCACTGAGCGGAACCCATTCAGGCACGCCATTGCCGCGGATTGGGGGTTTTCGCTTTTTTGGTAGTTTTGAAAACTCGTCCAGGACCACGCGGGTAACCTCATCTGCCCGTTCGTGCGACATTGTTCTCACGGCGCTGCAGAACTGAACTGGGGTGAGTCCATGTACAAGAGCAATACTATCTACTGTTGTGGATTATGTGAAGTAGAAAATGGTGTTGTGAGGGGAAAGCTCATAAAACGACATGACCACCAGTTGAAAGTTTTCATGGCCAACGTATACATGGAAATAAAAAAAAAACAAAAAAAAAAAACAGATAAATATTTTGACACATCACATCAGCTATAGAAACTTAAGCAATAAGATAAAAGGAAAACAAGAAAGAATTACCACCTAAACTCTGGTTCGGGCCATAATGTTGGACTTTGCGATACCTCTAAACCCAAACGAAAGTCAAAGACCATCACTGACTGCTCCAGCCAGTGTGGACAATCCATTCGGACCATTTTCTGCCAGAGCCATGCTCCTCCGATCGGTTGCCAACAAAGCGTCATCATGAATAATAAAAACCTTCACGTGATGTTAGCCAAGTCAAACCCACTTTCATGATGAGTCAGCCAAACCCCACCCAAGTCGAATTGGAGGGCTGCAAGTGATGCCGCCTACGCACAACAACAATTTTGCAAATTGAGAGGTGCCAATCAACCCCCGACGACGTCGACATCCACCCCGAACCGACTAACCCCGACGACAACAGCAGACCTTCAAGATGCGGACGTACGACGACACTTTCTCCGGCCAGAGGATCTACCCCGGCAAGGTACGGCTGATTTATTCATTTACTTGCCAAAGAACGGCAGGAGCCCGGGAATTTTAGGGTTGAGAGAGACCCAGAGAGACAGAGGGAGGGGACGGCTATACAAAAAGAGACGATCGGCTCTGCGACTGGGCTCTCAACCAAATGCCAATCAATTGGCATGCGGGCGATGCCGCTGGAGCTAGCCATTGCACACAACATGGAGGAGTTCATGAGGCTGACTTGTGGTCCTGTACCTTTCTCTTGCAGGGTAAGCTCTATGTCCGTGGCGACAGCAAGATCTTCCGCTTCCAGAACGGAAAGTCCGAGTCCCTTTTCCTGCAGCGCAAGAACCCCCGCCGCATCGCATGGACCGTTCTGTACCGCCGGGCGCACCGCAAGGGTATCTCTGAGGTATGACGAACCCTTTCCCAGAGCCTACTAGGCTTGTCTTTAGCACCGAATATGCGACGACCGACCCGGAAAGCACACACATTCTATCTCGAAAATACACAATCCTTGACGGAGACACGGAACCAAATTCGTCTGGAGACAGATGGCTGACCAGTCGCTCGTTCACCCAACTACAGGAGGTCGCCAAGAAGCGCACCCGCAGGACCGTCAAGTCGCAGCGTGCCATCGTTGGTGCTTCGCTCGATGTGATTAAGGAGCGCAGGACGATGCGGCCTGAGGCCCGCAGCGCCGCCAGGGCTGCTGCTATCAAGGAGAGCAAGGCAAAGAAGGCTGAGGCTGAGAAGGCCAAGAAGGCCGAGAAGGCAAAGGTTGCTGGCGGCAAGGGCCAGACCGGTCGTCTGACGAGCAAGCAGGGCGCCAAGGGTGCGCAGCAGAAGGTTGCCGCCAACACTCGTTAAGAAAACCAGGTTTTGTCAAGCAGATACACAAATACCCTTATCGGAACGAACTTCTTCACGGCGTCTTCTTTTTTGATGAATCCTTGGGACGACGGTCTCCGAAAGGCCAACATGGCATGATAAAGTTTACGGTCTCATGCAACGAACCTTCTGGGGCCATTGGGCAGGATGGGATATGTATGTACTGCGGCTGCTGTTAAGCTCTTCATTTACGGCGGCGGCGGAACGGACGGACTGGAGTCGAAACGGAACTTTTTGTCTTTTGCCACAGGGTGCTCTCACCTGGGCCGGGCTTCTTTCTTGCCCAACCTTGCGTGGCCGGTAGCATGGAATCATTTTAAAACCAGGGATTTGCATGGGTTATTCAGAGAGCAAAAAAATGCGGAACTTGTGCTTTTTGTTAGAAGTGTCTAAGTGACCGCGCCTATTACTTATTTAACTTTTGGAGCTGAAGGAGACGATTCCGTATTTACAGCTTGGCCAAAACGGCCTCAGCGCCCGACACGGCGATGCCGCCGGCCTCCTCCTTCTCAGCGTAGGTGACCTTTCCATGGTCGACGACGATGGCGTACCTGGCAGTACGGCCGCTGTCACCAAGGTTCCAGCCGATGCTCTTGGAGAAGCTGATGTCGTCGTCAGAGGCAAAGATGATGAAGTCATCGTAGATGTCGTTGGCCTTGCCCCAGGCGCTCATGACCCAGTGGTCGTTGTCTGGAAGACGAGATTAGTCGGTCACTTCTCTACTTCATTGGTCAACTATAATGGTGGTAAACTCACAGGCAATGAAGACGACCTTGTCAACGCCCTTGGCCTTGAGCTCGTCCTTCTTCTCGACATAGCTCTTGAGGTGCTGCTCCTGGCACGTAGGGGTGAAAGCACCCGGGACACTGACGATGACAATCTTCTTGTCCTTGGCCTCTGAGATCAAGGGGAACATATATTAGGTCAGTCTAAAGCTTACATGGAGCTTTTCGGTCTTTACCAAAAAAAAAAGAGGAATGCATTATCAAAGTGGGTTTTCTTACCGGTGCTGGCGTTGTACTTGATACCGTTGCCGCAAGCGGTAACGTCCTCCTTCTTGCCCCCAGTAGGGACATAGGTGAACGAGACGCCGTCGGGGAAAGCGTCACCAACCTTGAGAGGAGCCATTTTGTCTGTATTGGTTTTGTTTTGGGGGAAGTTGTATATGTGATTGTATGGTAGTTTCTTGGTTGTTTGGTAGTGGTAATACCTCGAAATGAGAATGAAACTGACTTGGCAATTTTTACTACGTGGTCTTGAAAAGGAAAAGAGTCTCAAAGAAACAGGTAGAAACTTGAGCTGTTTAACCTTGGGACTGTCCTGCTCTGGTGTTTGTGCTACTGTGAAGCGAAGTGGGTTGGTTATGTTGAACCCCCCCACCTTTGCTCCGTTTTCAAAGGCTGCTTCAAACTCCCGCTCCCCGCTCTGTGAACGATGGCGGGGGCCGATCGGATTTGAAATCAAATCATCAATCAGCTTGAGTAAAACTCAAATAAAGCATTTTGCTTTTTCTCTTCTTCTTCTCAGATCGACCCAAATAAATGCACCTTTTGTGATTATTATGGGGGTATACTGCCTATATCCCTAGCAGTATAGTTGGATGGAGGGGTTTGATGATCCATTTGTCCAAGAATGAGGGTGTGGGACTGCAGGTGTTGCTTGGCTGCACACCTTGATGGCAATCCCGCCATGCTGGCTCACTTACCACTGTTCGT
>JAVHJQ010003235.1:0-11264 GCA_031306095.1 Pyricularia sp. CD86 | reverse complement strand
GAATTACCCGTCAAATGTCTGCCTAGAATAGTTTCTAACTGGATATCAATTAGGCAAGGGATATGAAATATTTTGACTTTTGATGAGTAACCTGATTGTGGTAAACTGGGCGGTATTTCCCGGCGCGAAGTGGGCTAGGCCTTTGAACGGGCTTTGCTCAATCAATCCTTTGAACGGGTTTTGATCAATCTTTTTTTGGGCGGGCTTTGAAGTATGATTCGAATTCTCCTTTGCGTAGACTAGATATAGGCACCGGATATCCCTCGGGGTCTAAAAACGTAGAATAAATAAATAGATAAGAGTCATTTTGAACGGGCTTTGAACACTTTCAAGAAGGTGCTGAGTGAGCACCTAGCTATACTAGCATCAATTAGTGAAGTTTTCGGGAATTGCTATCATGCGTTTGTGGGCATCTACATAGCGAAAACTGTTCTTTTGTCTCTAGTCTCGTATTGATTTCTCCTATATATACTCAGTAATTCCAACCCTCGCAGCTCGATAAAAGAACCAGTATTTTCTTCATTGGATCGTAGACATCTCTTTAAAACTAAGTGCACACCAACGTCACCAAGCGCCTCTCTCCTTACTCGCACAGAATCTTTTACTTATAAACTCGCTCAACTCCGTCATACTACACCATGGCCACCGAGACTAAACCGCCGCTGCCGCCTTTCACAGCCGAAACGGCAAAGATAAAGGTCAAAGCAGCACAAGATGCTTGGAACACAAGGTGTGTTATTTATTTTATTTCACAGCTACGAATATTCGTCTCCCCCAACCCAAAATATTTCATTGTAGTAGTTAGATTGGAATAAGCAGCTCATAACAGACAAATCGAAATAGAAACCCCCAAGTCGTCAAGATGGCATATACCCCAGACTCCATCTGGCGGAACAGGGATCAGTTCCTTACGGGGAGGGACGCGATCGAGGAGTTCCTGACCAAGAAATGGGCCAAAGAGGACGGTTACAAGCTGAGGAAGGAGTTATTTGCCTTTACCGACAACAAGGTTAGTGTTTCATGGCTCCTCTAGATTTCCATGTATGATTTACGAACACGAGACGCTGACAACAAAGACTTTGATCTTATCACCTTCCACACGGACAAAAGATTGCCGTACAGTTTTGGTACGAGTGGCATGATGAGAACGGCAAGTGGTTTCGGACCTACGGCCTAGAGGACTGGACCTTTGCGGACAATGGTCTCATGCGCAAGAGGCAGATGAGCGGCAATGACGTTGAGATTTCCGATGATGAACGCTGGTTCAAGGACGGGGTCGACGTCAATGCGGTGCAGATTAGTGAGAAGCACTGGTGATTGCGAAGGAGCCCGGTTCGTGTTAGTTGGTATAGCACTTCTCGAGTCGGAAAAAAGAAATGATTGAAATATTTTCAATATGAATGGTTTGCTCAAAGCTGAATCATATTTCGCATGTAAACCAGTTGGTATATAGAATAAACAAGAGACACTATACCTCATAGACTTGGCGAACATTCCTCCCTTGCTGTTACACCTTTACCTCGATCATAATTCCCCGCCAAGCCGCTTGTCATTCGTGTTGGTTGATAAATTCGACGTGACTAGAAAATCAGACGACAGCACTGGCCGTTACATGGTATTCTGCAATTCACCTTGCGATATGTGCATGTGTGTGTTATATAGAGCTTGATTGGGGACAAGTCATACTCAGCAAAAGAATGCCAGAACCTAAAACTACACTATACAGATCATTCTAGTTTCAAACAATCAGCCGCGTCACTTGACCAAGAGCCCCAACTAGTTTGTTGGTAAACCATTGTCCTCAGCAGAGTAAACCTAGCAAGCCTAGACTAGCCAAAAGGTGGAACCCGGCCGAATCTCTCCCGTGATGTGATAACCGTCGACAAATGAAAGCCTGAAAGACGCTTAAGCAGAGTCCTTCTTGTCCTCCTCGTCGGTGTAAATGGGCAGGGTGTCGTCCTCGATGTTGGTCATAAGACCAGCCTTCTCCTCGACCACTGAAGCCTCGAGAGCGGCAGCGTTGCGAGCAGAGTTCGCGCGGCGACGGCAGGAGCGGCGAGAGGGGAAGAAGGACTTGCCACGGACGAACACGCGCCAGGTACCGACGACAAGAGTGCCAATGATCATGCCAATACTGGATAGTGATTTGGTTAGCATTCAATCCACAACCTGAAACACGTACTGATACTCGCAACGGATAGGCCAGGGGGCGGGGAGGGGAGGGAAAAAAAGACTTACATGCTGACGCTGATACCAGCCACGATACCGATGAGGATAGGAAGCAGGATCGAGTAGCTGAGCTGCTTGAACAGGCTGAGCCATGTGCGCTGGGGGTGGTGGTGAATCTGGCCCTCGCCCTGGTTGATCTTGTTCTCCGGCTTGGGCTCGGCGTGTTGGGGAGCGGGCTTGCCGATGTGACCCATCATGTTGGCAAAGCTGCCCATGTGGTGGTGGCCGGGGTGGTTGCAGCGGTGAGGCCTGACCTGGTTCATGATCTTGTCCATGCTGCCCATGAGGGCGCACATGAGGGTGTGGCAGGGCTGCTTGTTGGACTGAGGAACAGGGTTCTCCGACGCTCCCGTCTCGAGCTGGGCGATCATGAGGGCGCCAGTCTCGGTCTTCTTCACCATCTTGACGTGGACGCTATCGAGACCCTGCACGAAGGTGTTGCCGATCTCCAGAACCTGGAAGTCGATGGCGACGAGCTGGTTCTTGCCGTCAATAGTCCTGGCCAGGTCGGGGTTTACACGAAGGCTGTAACCTAGATCTTGGGAGCCGATGGGAAGATTCTGAGTCTCATAGTCATCGGTATCAGGCTTCACCTTCGCGCGGAGGGGCATCGGGCCAAGAGGATCCGACTCGGGGTAGATCTCGAAGCCGTTGAGCATCAGACGGTCGCCCGAGAGGCCATGCTCGATGGAGAACCCTAGCTCGATGTGGCTGGAGTCACCTTCCTGGGTACGGTAGAGAGCAGCATCACCGGCCACCACAATCGGACATCCGGGGCAGTCGACCTTGACGATCTGGTCCTCGGCATTGGCGCCAACCGCCAAAGAGGGAGCACTGTCGTAGGATCCCGGTGGCAGAAGAATGGCTTCCGAAGCCACCGCTAGCCCAGCTGCGGCGATAACAGCAGATGTCTTCATTGTGTTCTGGGATTGTCGGTTAAGAAGAAAAAAGTCCAAGTACGCCGATACAAACTAAAGAATAAAGTAGGTTCAGTGTAGATGGACTGTGGCTCGGATCGACACTTTGGCTCAACTGAGGAACAGTGTTGGAGAGAGAAAAGAAAAGGAAAGGAAAAAAGAGAACGTCGTTAATTTCGTGAAGAGTTGAGTTGGCAGAAACTGAACTGGCGTTGGAGGATAGGATAATGGAAAGAAATGAAAGGAATTCGATGGCAATATAAGAAGACAGGACGAGAATTCAACAAAAGACAAACTGTCACATCAAGCAACAGAGACAGGACACCCAAGTCGAAAAGAAGGCGCGGGTGAAGGAGGCGAAGTCAGCCCACCATGCCGACAAGGCGATGACCACCACCTGGACCCCTGTTTGACTGTTTGAACAAAGCCGTCTTGACATGCCATACTTCATGTTTGGCCAATCACATTATGCAGATCCAGGGGTGTCGACGTAATTAGTGCCTGACCAGCGAGGCACGAAAGCCAATACAGTAAGTCTCTCGATTCAGATTTCCCCACTCTTGAAACTTACTGTGACGGCACCCCGGGAGCCTGCCTGATGAACCCCGCCCATTCCGGTGTTGCATTGGCTCCAATGCCTATTAGTTGACAGTAACAGGACCTTGTTACACAGGCAAGCAGGCTTCTGTCTACGTACTGAATTTCTAAATTTACTTCATGACATGTATCCCCAAGCTGCGTCAGCCGCGTACAACAAGCCGCATTCTTGATAATGAAGGCTTATCAAAGCTAGGTGCAAGCTTTGTCGGATCAACCCCGCGCTTGAAGCTTGACACTTGCTTGACACGACGCGGTTGATCTAACGGCTTGAACAACGCTTTGGCTCTCGGTAATGTGCCAGATATTCTTGGCCACCTCCCTATCCATGCGATCGTATACTGTCATCTATCTATTCGGTACCGCCGAGGCCCTCACTCGTTAATCTACCAGTACTACTCATTAGGCCAACGAAATCAATTTCGTGATGACTAGATTACCTAGCAAACCACAAAGTTTTTTGTTACCTGGACCATACAATTAACCTCACAGGCTTGTCCCATTTAAATTCCAAATTCTCGGCAACCAGCCCAAGTCAAGTTTTGGCCGAATCATCCAAAGAACCACACACACCTGTCTTGCGTGTACCAAATTTATATGACATGTGCATTGACTATTCTCTCATGAGACCACACAGCCAAGCTTTCATTACATACTCAGCGACTCGCCTAGTCTGCTCGTCTATATCAGAATAGTAGACATATCATTGTGTCTCAGGTGGTCCAAGAATTTGTTAGTCGACATGCCTTCTATAAACAAACAGGAAGATGTTTTACCTCCAAAGGATGTTAATTTTGGTTGAAACATGGTCATACTGTGCCCATTTTTGGAGCTTTTAATCTTCTTCAAACATTACTCATCTTATTCTATAATCAGAATACTGTATGTGGTTACATCGGGAACTATACTAGGTCTAGTTCTCTTGTCTTTGGACATAGCCACGTCTCAACGCATTCCACTCACCTTATGCAGATGTGAGTCCAAGGTGCTATTAAAGGAGAATTTCATACAGATTGTGCATGGTTTTTCTTCTTCTTCTTCTTTTTTTCTTTCTTTTTTTCTTTTTTCTTGGCACACCATAAACCTTATCTGTATCGATGGCTAGTGTTATTTTCGCTGAGACCCGACGTCCCTGTCTCCCTGCCGAGGAATAAAGTAACATGGATCGCCGTCACTGGAATGACTTCTTCCGATATACTATATAGCTTCTAGGTTATCTTATTCCCTGGTTGCGATGGTGACTACTCTTGGCAACCATGGTCCCTGTTGTCAGAACGGCTTTCTTCGCAGTACATTCATACACCTAGAGACATAGGAATTGCCTCATACCTGCCCACATCCGAGTGGGAGGAGGCGGCGATTGGGCATCGATTGTTGACGGATGACAAAAGAATGTGCCCCAGAGGTCGGTGAATGGATGATTTCTCCATTTTACTTACACCACCGCTTGCACCGGTAAGTGGTAGGTAGGTACTTGGGGTGTGCATTGTGGGCTCTCTCAAAGATGAATAAGACACCTTAGTTAGGTACGTGGCTTTTCATACATTAAAAAAACTTATAAACTCAAAGAAAAAAAGAAAGAAAAAAGATAAAGCATACAACACCGAGGATCCCCAGTGATCATTCACCTGAGTATTAATCTGGCCATCACTAAATCGGTACGAGGAGACAAATCATCTATTTTGGGATCCGGGGTGTCCGGAAACGGAACCTGGGACGTCCAAAAACGGACACCTTCGCTCCCCTTTGCTGCCCTCCATGGAAGGCATGGAGGGCATGGGAAACACCAGACTCGCCTTACCCCAGCCGAATAACCACTGCCTCTGCTTCGGTCTTTGCCGACTGCTGTGATTTCAGAAAGCTTGACATCGCTTCTAAAGCAGGCGTCGTTCCCAGATAAAATTCCAGGCTGGATCCCCGCATATCGGCTGCTTTCATGGCGGTGAACTCTGCCATCGGTAGTGGCTCGCATATGCTATCAAGGCCTGGGGGGGGGTTGAGCTTTTACCCGTCATTAGATCAGGTTGAAAGTGTATTCTTACGTGCACACGACATTGCATTTAATCTAGGGTTTTCACCAAGCCCCGGTGACGATACGACATTGAAGTTCTTTGAACTAATCGGTGAGGCCGAGCTTGGCGTACTACGACCTGCTTGGCCAGTAGGCTGTAGGCCGGAGCCTGTTGCCGATGAAGTCGGTGGTGTAAAGGAGTTGGTTGTTTGTTCAGCATCATTTTCGGGTTCAGGGCCTAGTGACAAGGATCTTCGGCCCGTAAGACCCTTCATATCGCCCCGTCTTGGTGATGTACTACCGCAACAGCCCGGATCCTGGATGGTCCTGTCTACCGTAGCGACTGTTTGCTCACGCAAATGCTTCTTTGATTGGCCATGTAAAGCATTGTCTATTGCATATGCAGACGGGCCTACTGCATCGGTGGTTGAGGTCGACAGCTTTGTTTTGTTCAAGCCTTGCGGCTGGGGTCCGTTCATGGTTCTGTGTGCTTCTGTAGAGGACCTGTTTGTAGCACTGATTATGGATGTGTGTTCCCCATCTGCACTCAAGTCCTGTCGTCGTGGTGATTGACCTGAAGAATCGGGTGGCCCCATCACTTGTCCGTTTGTCGTTTCGAAATGTTCATCAACCTCCACAATATTCCGTGTGTACATGTGGTTGTTCCTGCCATCCTCGACACGCTCATCCCACAAATATATTGGACTTGGCCCGTCCTGACCACCCCAGTAGTCACTATCCCATTCGATCGTCGGTGTTCGGGTGGGATTCTGGTTTGCAATCAATCTCATTTCGTCCTTGACGACCACTCTATTTCCCCTCGATGAGAATAACGTCGTAAAAAAATTCGAGAAAGGCCTCCAGGCTGGGCAGGCTGCTGGCTTTGATAGCAGCGTTACGGGCTTTGTCACCAAGGTCGATAGCGCTCTACATCATTCCTCGAGCAGCGACCGTCAGCTCCTCAACGCGCTTCTCGCACTGGGCCGCGAGAATCTCTTCGAGCTGGCCACGGTGCTCGGCCGTTTGAGCGGCGATGAGAGCGTCCTTAAAATACGATTCCTTGTCCTTGAGAGGAATGGTGATTGTGTTGAAGCGCATCCAGTAGTCGTCCCAAAGCTTTCCTGGGGTGCGAGAAGCTTCTCTGTGAGTTCTTGGTCCATAGCTTGTCCTTTTCGTCATCGGGGCCTGGGAGCCCGAAGGGCATCCCGTGGTTTTCCATCGGTGGGTGCGCGCCACTGATGATGGCTCGAGCCGCAACCGGTGTTTGTGACTCTTCTTCGGCTTTCAGAGTTGCGTTTATGGCGTGCGAGCGCGCCGCCTTTAAATGTGTATCGCGTTAGCAGGCAGATATTCTGTTGTTTGGCGGGTTCATGATGCATCGATCGGGTGGTGAGAGAATCCCGTCGCCTTTTTACTGGATGGGATTGGTTTTAGATGAAACCGGGACGATCCTGATTGGTCCAGCCGCCGGCTGCGCGGGTGCAGATACACGGCAACCTGGTTAATGAAGGACGCCGCCTTGGGAAACGCCAAACCATGCCATCTCAGGGGGAAAAGCTCGTCGCACGACACGAGTTCATCAAGTATCTTGAAGTTGCAGAATGTAGCTAACAGACGAATAATGCCGTTTACAGGATGATCTTCCACCCGGGATATTCCTCCTTCGGCAACGTCGATAATAATCACTTTCAGAGCAAAATTGTGTATTCTAGCCAGAAATCAGAGAATACTATGATTAGAATACCGCTGATGGAATGAGCCGTGGACCGGGTCAAAATCGGACTAATCATAATCATGGCGGACCTCGACAGCGAGACGCAAACGACATCACTGGTTTGATCAGGATGCAAAATTCCACTGTCAGAGTGTGTTGTAAGGCCAAAAGATTGAGACGGCGATATTCGCGACAGACCGGGAGTGCGGGTTGTACAGGAACGGGCCGGCTCGGCTTTCGAGCGTATTTGGTGGTCGTCGCCGGTCCATTGTGCGGATGCAAAAGTCGAGGACGAGGGGCTTGGCTGCGGCGGTGGCACTGAAGAAATGCTATACGCATAACTGGAGCTCCGCCCGGGGGAGGGAGGACGAACTGTGGAAAGTAGTTCATTTTGACATCTAGGCCATGCTGATTTGGTTGCTAGCCAATGGGACTGGGAGCTGCGCCGTTGACTCCAGGCAGCTCGTTGACTGACTATAATGCCTTTCTAATCAAATAATTGACCAGTGGTATAGTCGCATGTATTTGATGGATTGTCAAGCTTATGCTGGATAAGAATTTTGTGTTTACCCACGTCTCTTACAACCGGCGGCCTCACCATTGTGCTATGTTGACTCAGGACTTTCTTGACTACTGTTCCTTTGGAGTTCAGCGTGAACTTGTTTCTTCTCGTGACAGGCTTACGTGTAAGTGAAGATGTACTTGTTGAAACTCATAGTGACAGGAAGTTGTGTTTCTGTCTATCTTTATCACGTCCACCCTTGTACCAGGAATCTGATGATTGCTGGGGGTTTTCTTATGGATAGGGCAGTCCGAAGTAAACAAGTCATTCAAAAGACCGAATGAGATTGTAGATTTGCGTGACGAACAATATATCTTGATGCCCATGCTCTTCTTTCACCCAGGGATATGTATTCCTCGAAACTCGGACATGTGTTAACTGAAATCTTTGAGCCGTAATGACCAAAGAACAACTGAACGTCGATTGCGTAGTTCTGTAACGCCTTTAGCGGTAGTATTATATTATATTTTACTACTCCGAGACCGTTTCGTACTCAAGGCAGACTAGATAACAACTACACCTCAGCATACTCTGTGCGTGGTCAAATGTGGTGACTTGAGTTGAAGTATAACAGCTACACCGCTTGCTTAGGATGGCAACTTGCAAGATCTGGATTGGTGTCCTAACTATGCCTTTGTGTTAGATGAAGCTTAGGATGTGACCTCACTGGTTGCAAGTAAAGCCACACAGCTGCTACTTGAGACAGATGGACCTATCAGCTCCAGGAAACATATTTGTCTTTCTGTCTGATGAAAGCTTCCCCTGGCTGAAAAACTCTGTGGAGAAAAGCCCTTGGCTTCCACAGACAACATTAAGGGAGAGAAGATACCGTTGACAACGAAATGATGAATATACACAGTTCTTTCTCCCTGGACAAATCTACTTGCTAGCTACTCATAATGATTTGATTATGGTGAGCTGTAATTTTCTTAAGGTTAAAAACTACGATAGACTACAATAAACACATGTATTATATCCATAAGCCTAATGGCACTTGGAAGTGGCATTCACAATTCCTCGATTTATTCACATAGTGTGTGCATGCTTTCCTAGATAGTCCACTCAAAAGTAGGACAGTGGTATCTGTCTGTAGGGATAATTAATTATTTCCACATCTCTGTCTTCAAAGCAAGCTTCCATAGACGCAGAGCTCACTAGCTCAGAGATTACAGTTCTTCGTCACAAGATGGTGTTCTCCACGCCAGACACCAAACGACAGTAGTCGAGTGGCTTAGCGGCGAGACTACTACAATGAGACTAAAACATAAACCAGGGCTATAATTTCTGGCGGGATTGACAATGATACGATAATTGGGTGGATAGGCGCTATAACTAGAAACCAAATATACATTAGCACAAGTAAATTGCTCAATCTGCATTCTTGCGGACTACTCCAGGCAAGCGGCAAGATGAGCTTGGCAACGTAACAGTAAGAGCATGGAAGAACAAACAATATTGTCAAGACGTTTACAGTTTGTTCACTAGTAATAGCCCGACCTGTAACTATCAACAGACCATGAGGAAGCGCCTCTTCTGTTACTCTTGCCGGGACAAGTGTCCCATACGCCAACATTGCACGCCCTCCTCAGGGAAATTATTTTGGTTAACTAAATATCGTCGGTGAGATACACGACACTATGGGACGGGAGACGCGTCCTTCCCACCGAAACCCCTGCGGGTAGGAGTGGTATGAAGGAAGGGGTCCATTTTCCGGGTCAAATGGCCTACTGTACTCGTATGATGATAATCGCGAGAGACTATCTCAAGTGTGCAGGAGCTGATGAGCGAAGAGAGCTCCATTGTAAGAAACTTGAATACGGTACTCTCGTTCAGAAGGCACGTAAGGACGCTAGTATACCTAGGCTTGTGCTCAAGGCCTCTCCCCTGAAATCGCCCGCTTTGAACCAATCTTACGTTCCTACCAGCGTCGGCATGACGCCAGTAGCCCACTAAATGCACAGCCATGGAACGATTCCTCCTCGTCTTGTAAGACCTAGAATTTACCGGTACTATCTTGCATGTCATGTATTATGTTGGGTACCTGACACTCAGAGTCCAAGATAACAGGATCTCGTATATATCTTAATCTGTGTGGCCTTACTTAACTCTCTGTCATTAAAATCCCACGTGGATGTATATCAGGCCTTCTTGGGCCAGTGACAGATATTATCAACACTGCCTCTTCGCCTACTGCCATGAGCAGTCCAGAAGAGAATTGGGAGCGCGAAGCTATAGCTTCTAGCCCAAATAAAGCTCTAGCTAGGTGATTAATACATCATACTAGGTGGCTATTAGCGCGGCAATGCTAGATATTGAGCTGTTTCTCCGGGATAACTGATAAGACATCTCCTCCATCTACCACTGCTTCGTCGGATGCGTTACTAATGCCTTCCTTCTCACCTAGACCAGCCTTGTAGCGTATTAACGAGTACTCTTGACATCAGCATATTTCATGAGAACGATAAAAATGCTACCAATTCTCGGGTAAAGGGGCTAGGGGCTCGGGGGAAACTGCATTCCTTCGGTTCAGCCTACAACTCGCCACTAGGCTCCTGGCCCGAGATCTTCCAAGTTAGCCTAAACCCTCCCGATGTCATCCATGCGAGTGTCAAACTTGTGTTTGCTGGCCATGTTTACTCGCCACGTGTGCCACCGGGTAATTTTGTTATGCAAGGCTGTCTAGTTTTATTTCGATGTACAAAATGGAGCGGGTTTTGGGTTCCTAGACACCCCCCGCCTATTGATGGAAAGCCTGCTACAACTTTGACAAGTATGTTCCCGTTGGCGCTTGTTTGAGCACAGCCTGTTGATTAAAGCTTTCGAGCTGTTTTTGTACTTGTTTATCAAGCGCCAACTTTAGACGCCACCACCTGACTTCTGAAAGGTGGCTGCAGTAGGGACAGCCCTGGCCAGCAACCAGGTTCTACGAATAGTAAATGCCGAGTGATTGGCAAAACAAGCCGAAGACATAAGAAAAAAAAATCTCCAAGCGATTTTTTTATACTTTTAGCATGCAATTGAGCCGCAAGATCATGCCAGAAAGTTAGAGATTTGACTCGCCAACAATAGAAAGTTTTGTGCAGGAGAAGTTTCTATCAATAACCTGATGCCTGTTAGAAAACCCGCCTTGTGGCCAACCCCTGCTTAAGGGGGCATATGGTGGGCCTGGGAAACACACCAAGGTCAGTAGCAAAACACTTGGGCAAACTTGTTGGTACCGTGTCATTACGGTAC
>JAVHJQ010003217.1:3261-22889 GCA_031306095.1 Pyricularia sp. CD86 | reverse complement strand
CATTTGACGCGTCGGTTGGAGGGGTGACTGCAGTCGATGGGACTGGTGTAGTAGCCCCGTCGTCAAGCCCCTTGAGATTCCCGGGGCTGCTGCCACCCAGTTCCGGTGAAAGGATGGACCGCTTTTCGGTCGCCGGAGACGTCGGTATTGAAACATCAGACGGGGGTGTCGGTTCTGCATCGACGTGGAGGCCAGAAGAGGCTACTGACGCCGTTGGGCTGCGTAGATTGAACTCGGACTCCGAGTTTGCGTCCGAGTATGACAGGCGCGACGATGCAAGGCTGCTAGTCGTGTCTCGCTTGCTGCTTTTTCGCCCCACAAAACTCCAGCCGCCAGTCGCAGTCGTAGGGGTTGTCACCGCAGGGGGTGAGGCAGTCGTGGTGCTGCTGGATCGCGCCCAGGCCTTGCGCTTCTCACCGGCCCATGAGGCCCACGAGCTCGCATACGCGCCTGCCCTAGCACCTACGGTCTGCGCCGGTTGTGCAGCCTTGCCCAACTCGGCGGCACGTGTGACACCGGCTGTATCCTGAGAATTGCGCGCCGTACCGTTTCCGTTATCCTTGGCCTGCTGTTGCTGCTGCTCGGCCCTTTTGCGTTGAGCTTCCCGCAGGGCCTCGACGTCGGAATAGAGCTTATTGAGAATCGTCGACGCTCGCTCCTTTCCTGCAGCGACGCCACGACCAACAACGACACCGGCAGCGGCAAGGCGCTCGTCCAAGCCCAGGTCCTGGACTTGTTGCGCGAGACGGCTAAGCCCGCTCGCGCACGGATGTTTAGGCTCGGCAATGTCAAACAGACAATCATCCGTGTATGTGTTCCACATGCGGTAGTTGTCAGTTCGCATCCAATGCTCGATCCAGTCAGGGTTGAAGTCAACCGACGGGTCACCCTCAACGTGGGACAACTGCATTCGAGGGTTGTCCTTGTGCTTGGCTTGCCAGTTTCGGCACTTGACAGCAGCCATCAGGGACAGCATGTAATCCTCAAACTGGAGCCTGATTGACTCCTCACTTCCTTTATACCCCATGGTCTTGGGGCGCCCTGGGTTCGCTTCATCCCAGGTGTCGTTGACTTCGGCCGCAACGGATTCGATCCACCGCCTGTCTGCCGACGAAAGGGCGAGCGCCGATTTGAGAGATGGCGATGTTATGCTGACCGAGTTGTGATCTAGGTCGATAAGAATATCACTGTAGCGATCCTTCTGTTGTAGAAGGATAGAGTTGGTACTTCCTACAATGTAGGATTTGGTACCATGGTCTGCTAATATGTCCAATTGTTGTAAGGGAGTGTAAGGGCCAAACAAACTTCCCTGTAGAAAAAAGAGCATCATTAGCAGCGTCCCCGTGATAAAAAGGTTTGACGCACGAGTAACAAACCTTGCCGAATATTTGCAGTGGCATCCCCATGTAAGCCAAGAGGGACGTGCGATCACTGGTCTTGACTCCAGTGGGTTTCGATAGCCTGTCCTCGTAACTGTGTAATTCTGGACTGGCGCTGTCTTGTAAGTGGCGAAGAAGGCCGGGTATCAATGAAATAAGAGAAAACTGCATCATGCATAGTCGCTCGCAACGAGATCCAAAGAAAAGCATCTGGTTCGGCGATAGGTGGAGAACGTTAGCCAAGGAAACAAGACAGAGTGCAGGCCGGTTTAGCCCTGCAGGGAAAAGAACCGACTTCTTTCTTACCTTGGGCTGCAGTAGACAGCACTTAAACAGCACTAGTGTTTGCCATTTGAACTCTCTGACCAATTCCCGCAGACTAAGACCCAGGTACGTATCTTTATCTTCATCCTCAGAAGCAAGCCTGCCCCTGCTCTTATCCTCAGCAAGGCTCTCTTGGAAGCGACGAAGAATATCGACGTCGGTAAACTCTCGCTGGTCGAACCAAGCCTTGGTGACGATGCTCATGCGCTCGCGCAACATTCCAAACGACCGCGGGTGGTCGGCGATGACAACGACGGCCTTTTGTACCGTCGACCGCGTCACGTCTGCAGGTCTGTTGATCAACTGAGACGAGTCCATCTGTCGCGTGCGCGCGATTCCGAAGAGTGATGTCGCCGGGGAAGAATCCGTGGCCGGGCGGAGAAGGGTGAAGTAGGAGAATTCCTCTGTCGAGCTGCAATTGGACCGGCGTCAGCCCCGGGTTAGTTTTACATTTACATGATCTTCCGATTTTCCTACTTGGATTCTTTTTTATTTTACTCGGTTCCGGGAGTATACTTACGCATGCGCACCATCGCTCAGGGCCATGAACGGCAGCAAGGACCAATCGTACTCGACGGCGGGGTCAAAGCCCTCCGGGGCGCCGAACCACCTCTCGACCTCGGGGCCTCGGGCATGGTGAAAATCGACTACAGCCACGAGCGGCACAAAGTCGCTTCGCATCGTGCTGTCCATACTTCTCCTCGTGCTCTCGGCGCCGCTGCCATTTACCGTGAGGTCCTCGGTGTCGGCCATAGGAACCGCCATCTTGCCAATTTTTTGTGGATTTGAGAGACAACGACAACCTCGATTCCCCCCCAAGGGCTTCCGGGCGCCTGGTCTTGCTACGACAATAGCAACGGTACCGCCTATATTCCCGTTCTGTTTTTTTTCTTATTTTTTTATTTGGTTTTCTCCCTTTCCTACCCAAGAGGTTGTTTGTTTGCGCCGAAGAGGTTCCGGGTCGCTAGATCGTCTTGTGGATGACCTAGGTGGCGGTCAGGAATCGCCCGGCAGCCACGTTGTCCCTTGTCGCGAATCCATACGGCGGGGGAGAGCGGCGGCGGTGGTTGTGGTGGCCTTTGGCTTGTCGAAAAGTTGTGCCCACGTCCCCTCGATCTGTCACTGACAGGATGCGGTCGCTGATGTTTGCACCTTTTTGGGCGGGGAATTTCCGTCTCTTAGTCGTCACAGGATTGTCAGGTAGAGGGTGACTTGGTGTAAGACGGATGGGCTGTTTTTGATGGGATGTCTACTGTACGCCGCCAGGGGGAGGGATCTCCTGGTGATTTGTTCTGTCTTGGGTGGAGAAAGATTTTCGAGGGTACCTACCAGGCCATACCCCAGATTAATGTGGGGTTAGGTTCTTTTTTAGAGCAACAGTAATTCTCGATGGCTTAGCCGCACTCAAAATGAGAACTGAGCTAAGCCGCGGAGGGCGAGGGAGGGAATGAACTAGGCCTTATCAATAGTCTTGCTTTAATACACCAACATACATATGCAATCAATCATGTCTGAAGGGGGGGAATCAAAATAAAAACAGATTTCACACGAAGTCATTTTCTACGGAAAGAGGTATATGTCTATTCTACCCAGTACATATGGTAGCAATTCACATGGCAATCTCTTGCCAGACACGCCTGCGCTCCAACAAAGATGTATCCACTGTAATTACAGTAGCAGCAAGCCTCATTACGGATTGCAACCTCTTTCAGGGGGGCGCGCAAAGGGAAAGGAGCCACTGCAACCAAGTCAGCCATAGCGGATAAGCCGGCCGCGGCACTCGAACTCCGCCTAAAAACCCGTCGTCCCACCAAACGCATGGGTTTTTACTTGGCTCTGTTTAAATGGCAGGATTCTTTTGACATGCGCGACGGCCCGGCTAGAGCTAGGCGGCTGGCTTAGGTACTACTCTACTGTGATGATCTATCTCTGATGGGTGCAATCCCTGATCGTCAGTGCTGCAAGCCTATGGCTCAAAGCTGATAATTATCCAAAGGAGATGATGATGTTTTCATTTCAGCTGTGTGCCATCGTATCCCAACCTCACACTCTGGATATCACCACCTACTTGTACGGACTGGCGCGCAGCTATTAGATGTTTTTTTTTCGAGTTTATTTTATTTTCCTCTCTGTTGCCTGAGGGGTGCCACAAGTATCTATAACATGCTTCGCAACAAACTGCGACATAATCGGCCGTGCAATGATGCACCCCCTGAAAACCTTTACAACTGTCTGCATCTTTCCCTGCGTATACTCCGTTTTTTTTTATCGGCTCGGGATTCGATAGACAGACGTTCGAGCCTCGCCAGCGGCTCATGTAGATTGCATTCCCCCCTCCCATGGTCCAAATGCGTGGTTGTGATAAATGAAATCATAAACGGAAGAAATCGACAAAAGGGTAAGTCGTGATCTGTTGGTGTAATCGTGGTATCGTGTATGCTCTCAACCCTCGCTTCTAGTACCTAGCGCTAATGGATATTCTTTTATTGGCCGGTAAACTGATCGTCCATCTGTTGCATACCGGCTTCCGCGTTATGGTAGTCCAGAATCTCCGAGTACCTTAAGGATTGTGAAAAGTCAGTAACCACTCTTGACAAAACACCTGACCGATAAAGGTAGGACTGAACATACATCATAATTTTCCATGTATCCACGGGTAGGTCTGCATCATTGAAACTCCAGTCGAACTTCTCCTCGGCTATGGGCTCGTCGGTGGGGTCGTGGTAGGGGGTCAGGTACTCGTGGGCCAATGCCTCTGTCGCTGTGATGCGCTTCTTAGGGTCGAATACGAGCATCCTCTCCAACAGGTCGATTGCTGCTCACTATGTTAGATTTGAACTCTGCCAAATATCATATGCTCATTTCCGCTTCTCGCACATACCTGATGGGTCCGCGTTCTTGAACTTGTTCTTGAGAGGCTGTCGCTCCCGCTTGGGGAGTGACTTGACGAATCGCAGAGTCTGCAATGCGTTTGTAAGAATCAGTAAAATTCGTCATCACGATGGTGTGAGGTCGTCGAGGCCTACGTTTTCACTGGCGATTGTGTTGATCACATCGTCGGGTGGCGTTCCCAACAACTCCGTGATGATGGAAAATTGGTTGACATGATCCTTGCCAGGGAAGAGTGGCTTGCCCTCCAGCATCTCGGCGAAAATGCACCCGGCACTCCAAATATCTACCTCGACGTCGTATTTTTGCCAAGTAAGCATAATTTCCGGTGCGCGGTAGTACCTGGTGGAAACATAGCCGGTCATCTGGGGGTCCTGGACGCGAGCAAGACCAAAGTCGCAGATCTTCAAGTCGCAGTTCTCGTTGACCAAGATGTTGCTAGGCTTCAGATCTCTGTGTACCACACCAGCTGAGTGGACGTATTTCAGGCCACGCTGCCAACAATTGAATTAGCCAGTGCAACTATTGAAGGCTCTGGTTTGGGCAAACTAGCATACCATGATTTGGTAAAGGAAGTACTGGATGAACTGCTTCTCCAAAGGCCTGGATGTCAGGAGCCTATGCAGGTCGGTCCCCAGAAGCTCTGTCACAAAGTAGCTATAGTAGCTGTGTTAGTTTGACGCCTACAGAGTGCCTACCAACATCTTCAGGAAGAGGTAACTAGTTGAAATGTGGCCGAATTATGCTTACATGTCCTCCAGCGGCGAGATGAAGATGTCACTGAGCGAGATGACCTGTGAAAAAGGTTAGAATTTGGGTTGCTGTTGTCACAAGGATAGCTGCCTGGACCAACATTTTCGTGCTTCAGGTGCTTCAGCAGCTTGAGCTCTCTATATGTCCTCTTTGCCAAGACGGGTGTGCTGAAGGGCTTCATAATCTTCTTGATGGCGACATTCTGGTTTGTAAGTTGATCCCTCGCAGAGCTGTGAGGAGTTAGCCTGTATGATCGATCACGGGGAACATAAGAGGTTGAAGCGCCGCTACTTACCACACCAGTCCAAATGCGCCCATGCCAACCGGTTGCAAGTCCGAATATCTGTTTTTGTCCTCGTTAGTCCCCCGAAAATTCCCATTGTTCTGGTGAGCATACGGTGGTGGTACCTTGAGGTTATCTCGAACGTGGTGCCGAAGATCTGGGCTCGCACGAATTCCGCCATTGTGAAAGGCTGTGTGTTACCGTCTGGAAGCAAGTTTCAAAGCCTACTGTAACAGGCGCTGGTATGTCGATATAACAAATTCGCAGGTGTCGGGGGAGATTGTCGAGCTTTGGTTGTACCAAGTCTACGACAAACGACACACAAATGACGATCCCCAATTGCTAGTTATTCAGAAAAACTACGCTCGTGTTCTCACCACAAGACGTGTCGGCCTGAAAGCTTCGCACTTTAAGCTTCGTGTTGTCACACAGCGCTGGGCTGTCTAAGCTCGTAGTCGCAAAGCGAAGAGAAATAGCGTCGTCGAACGGTCTCTGCTAGTTGGTCGATCGATGGGTTGCGGAAAGCGGGTGAAGCTGGAGGGGCGCTTCACTGATTGAACTATGTTCACTACAATTTTGTGGCAGACAGTGCAGTTAGCGACTGAACCCAAACAAGATCGCAAGCTGTCCGCTGTGGATACCCCGCCTCTTGTCACTGGTTTTGAGGCACCTGCAGAGACGATTCGGCGGGATCAGGAAGGTCCGCTGAATTAAACCGGGTCACATCTTTGGAGCGCAGTGGGATCTCGATGATGTCGAAGCAGCGAAAACCAGCGCCAAACCTGCATGTACTTTGTTCCGCGTGTCTTCTTACCTCCTACTGAAAAAAAACGACCTCGCCGCACGTAACAGATTTCCTCTGGGTTATGCCGTCGTCAAAAGACGATGGAAATTGGCACGAGGGTGTCACAGGTTCCGATTCCAGAGGTTCGCGACTGTCGCAGCGCGACTCGAAGGCTGATAAACGTCACAGGGCTGAGATAAAACTCGGAGGGGCTGATTATCTGATTGCGACGATATGCCGGTGGCCAAGAGAGCAGCACGCGAAAATCGGGTGATAATGACAGACAAGAAATGCGTCGACAAAATCTGTGGCGCGGTTCCAGGGTAAAGGGACCAGATGCACCAGATGGGAAGAATGTTGCGTTGGAGAAGATGGGCGCGCAAAGGTCTGGTACGGTTATGACAGGTAGGATGCTTGGGAAAGCCGGAAAGTAAAAGAATAGGAGGAGGGGGAAACGCGGAGATTGGTTGGCCACAGGATGATGTGTGATGGATGGATAGGAGAAGATCAGCTTTTGTTCTGCTCAGGAAAAAAAAATGTCCAGGTTTCTTGTTGGAAGCCGTGCCGCCGGCTGGAACGTAGCAAAGGAGGAGCTCAAGTCTTGAAGCTGCCACGCTGACTGGGGTCAACCCGCAGAAATGCCCCAAAAAGCTAGCGCCGACAGCAGCATACAGAGGCTGACGACACGACAGCCGGGCAAACCAGATGTACCTAACAGGTTATTTTGTTGCGGCCCGCTACTGGGATACAACACTCCCACCCTCAGACGCTTGTCATCCTACTCACATCCATGTCGCCCATCCGTTTTCCGTTTCCCGGCAAGGTAGCGCACATATTTCCCCTCATCCGTCCCACCAAAACCCAGCCTTCCATGCTGTGCTAAATATTATTAGACTACTTGAGCATAATGCATCAAATGGAAGTTAGGTGCGAAGTAGTCAGCCAGCTGTGCCACAACGAATACATAGGTACAGAAACGGACACGACCGGTCAGAACAGCACGATGGGTTTGCGCCGCTGTCCTTGGACAGTTCAGGCCGTGGTTTGCCGCCGCGGTGATCCGAAAGCGCCATGCACTCTAATCCGCCGACGAGCCCCATCGTGATTGCTCAAAACATACATCCTAGACAAGGTACATGAAAATAATGTCCTTACCAACTGTATCCAAGTACTTTTGTTTTCATCTCATTCACCCGAAACTTCCTCGGTACCTACCTTACTTACCTACAGCTCACATACCTACAGTACAGTAAGTACAGTAGGTCTCCTTATGCTTTCTCTGTCTTTCAATCGCTGCCCTCCGACGAACGACAAAGGGGAGAAAAGAAAACCCCCACCATTAGTCTGTGACGTCAGTTTTCCTTTCTGACCCACCCCAGCCCGCTACCACTCAAACATGAGCCAGTGGCAGAACAGGGATTGAGGTCCACTGACTCCCTGCCGAGGGCTCCACGACTGCCAATAATCCCGACCATCGGCGCTGTGGCTCGACATCGAGATTCTGAACGTGGCTCAAGAGGTTGCAATCGACGCAACAGGCTCAAAACCAAACCAACCGATCAAACAATCTCATTTCTTGTGCTTGAGACCAAGGGCCCGGGGGTCTGTCTAATATTCCCTCACCGCCAATTGACGGTCAGCCGCCGAATCTGGAACGATCTTTCTGTCAGGCGTGATAATACCATACCTAGTACAGCTGAGGGAGGGAACGGCCTAGATGCAGAGATTGCAGCAGAGTACAGCCCGCAACAGCTCCATATTCCTTAGGTACTCCGTACCTAAGAAATGTTACAAAATATGGCTGGAATCGTGCCTGGTGTTGACACTTCTTGGCCGTTGGGTCCAATTGAATTATAAACCCGACCCGAGGCACACGTTCTCTTGGAGGTCCTAGCGCCGCGATGGCGTACAACGGCAGGCTAACCCTAATCTAGACTAACGTACAGTAGACCACCCGTCGTTCCACGCAAGCCCAAGCCCATAAACCGGTAGAGAGAGACTATACCTACTGTATACACCTCTCATATTCGACAGTTTTATATTATATATCTAACTGATAGCCCAATAAACGATTCGATTTCGATAACCCACACAGATTGAAAGCTCACGACTCTTGCTGCACTTGCCGCTTGGAACTGAAAGGCCGAGAACCCTGAAAAATAACTGAGTCACGCCTAGTTGCTACATACGCAATCGTGACGCCATCTTAACTCAGTATTCAGTCAGAATGATATGACTGGCCCATTGCGATTTGATGGCTTTCCTGGACCCTGAAAAGTCTTCTACCAGGAATTAGGTTTCAAAAGACGATTGCCCTGAGCTGCTCTTCGTATCTTAGTATAGGGTTCTACCCATAATCTTGGTGCGACTCAAGTCAAGATGTCCTCGGTAAATAGTACTCGCTTGCATCCTTAAAAGTATACATTCGATCATTTTGAGAATGGCAAAGAGTCCAAACATTGTAACGAAAGAATCTGCCAGAGAATAATGGGTATTTTTATGCTTCGTCAACAAGCTTACTACCTTTTACCCGTCAATCACAAAACCACCCATACCCGGTACTTTTTTCCGCGTCTTGCCAGCATTGAGAAACGCAACCCCGCGACGTGACGGCGGCCCCGCTGCTCAGGAGAACGGATGCACGATGACATCATTACTAACAAGTCTACCACGTAGGCTTTAGCCTGTTATTGCTGCGACGACACGTTCAGTATTGGAGAGGTCTCCTACTATGTAGTTGGTTTATTAGGAGAAAAACAATATTCTTGCTGCTACAGTCCGAAGGTGCAACCTAGACCCCAGTAGTAGGCATTTCTTCAATACGCCTTTCATGCTGCCCCACGCTAGATGCAAGCTCTTCCGATAGCATCGCCAGGGCATGTTGACGGTATCCGGCTTGCCAAAAACGGGTTAACCGGTTCCGACCTATGTGGATATCCACCATGCAAGTAGATCTTCCTAGTGCCTACACAGCAAAACAGATAATACCGGGTGTTGTAAATAGAGTGTTGTCTCCCTCCTTCAGCCGAGATAAGTTTGGATGGATCAGATCAGGACAACAAACTACGTCATGTTTTATCAAACGCGGCGCATATCCTTACGATAATAAGTATAATCTAGCCTTGATTTTTGGCTTTTTTGACTCGACATTTCGCCCCTTATCTAATTATAAGTACACGAGTCGCATTAATTTCAAGCAAGATAGGGCCGGGTTGTCTTTTAAAGGCACGAACAACTTATTTTGGCTATTTTAAGCGGCCGCAAGTGCCCTTTGCTCCCACATGCCATGGTCATGGACGGATCGACAGCAAGAACCGCACCGTTGGGGGTGGGAAAGAAGATCGACCGTCTTCGCCACTCGGCTCCTCCCGAACCCAGCCCAGACCCAGGAAGAACACTTGTCTTTTCGTAGATCGGGGAAATTCCCAAAGAACCGTATAGAACAAGCACAGACCCCCCCCATATTGGGACATGAAATATCTTGGGCTACCCTGTCGATCTTCGAATAGCCAGGGGGTTTGATATGCTAGGTAGGTGAGAAGCGAAGTGCGATGAAGCAGGGCGATCAGCTCGGGGAGACCTAGGCCCGATGGCATAGTACCTGGCCACGAAAACATGGTTGCTGTCCACGTTAATATATTGACGCTCTGAATGGTTCACGCGTTTGACATGGACAGCATCAACACTGGTAACACAACTCTCGTTCTGGTAGACTGTAACTGAGAGGTCGAACAGTGTTGTCTGCAAACAAGACTCTGTTCTGTAGCCTTCAAACGTTCTTTGTCTTGTCTTGAAAACAAAGCGACTGTCGGTACCCCTGAAATCCGCGGCTTACTTGCTAAGAGGCTTGATATGTACGCCTATATGAAAGGGGGCCGATCTGGGCGCCACATTATTCCCGTCTTCTGGTTCGCGAACATCATGCTACCGCAAACCTGGAACGAAGAATACCTATGGTGAAAGTGTGTGCTTTCAACACAATGCGCAAGAATCCACATCCCATACATTCCACCTGCCAAATATGGGCTAGAGAAGCCTTGGCTGTCGAATACGCAAGAGAGGTGTGCATATCTGCGTTATATAGATCAAGTACAGTGTGTCGTCGAAACAAATGCAAAAAGTAAGAATGCACATATGAAAACTCATATTTTTCAAAAAAATAACCAGAATAAGGTTGTTACCAGATTAGTTATACCAAAACTCTGACACCCCACAAAGCTCGGCGGCGCAGCAGGTCACGACGACATGGCCCTTGCCAAGGCCTACCCAAACCTCAAGATCGTCTTCCAGGACCTACCACAAGTGGCCCCGTCTTCGAGAACGAGTTCCCTGCCGACTTGAGATCTCGCGTCTACTTTCCTGACCCACAATCTCTTTGACCAGCAGCCCGTTTCCGCCGCCGACATCTATATCCCCAAGTGGACTGTGCAAGACTGGCCAGACGTCGCGTCGGTAGCCATTCTCGCAGGCCTTGGCTCCTCCGCTCAATCCCGGTGCAAGAGTGGTGTTCATTGATTCTGTGGCTAAGAATGACCCGAGCGAGGATGAGGTGCTGCCGTACTCCATGTGGGCCTTTGGGACGGCCTCAGATATGCGCATGATGGTGCTCTTTCAATGCAAAGGAGAGACAGGTCAGTGCGCGGAAGGAGATCTTTAAGCAGGCGGATGAAAGGTATGAGGTTAGCAATGTTAATGCCGATCCCTTGACGTTCATGTGTGTGATGAAGCCTCTGGGAGGGTTGACGAATATGCTTCGAGCGTTATAACCTAGGGATATATACTGCACAAAACACAATTAAGACATCAAAAAGGGAGAGTGATATCGTAACACTGATTGATACTTCCTCATTTCTTCATTAGTGAGATATCTGTTGCATCCTCAATTGTGCCCATAGCGTCGAGCGTCGAGCATAGCCATACTCGTATTATCCTCTTACTAGAAGACCAAAGTCCAATCATAGGGGAATTAACCAAAACATGAAAAGACAAAAAAAAAACACTATGCATAAGAACTAAGCCCTGGAAGTCCAGGAAAACCCATGTTTTAGCAGCATGCTCCAAAATCCTTTCTCTCGTCTAAGCTTCAACCTTGAGTGGCTCAATGTTCCAGATCTCCTCGGCATACTCGTTGATGCAACGGTCACTGGTGAAGAATCCCATGCGTGCAACGCTGGTGATGCACTTGGTGATCCAACCCTCCTGGTCACGGTACGACTCGTCAACCAGCTTGTGCGTGTCGAGGTAGCTGCTGAAGTCGTCCGACACAAGGTAGTAATCGCCGTGGTCCTTGATGGCGGCAATAAGACTGCCAAAGTTCTGCGGCTCACCAAACTTGCCAGCCTGGATGGCCTCAAAGACCTTGAGGAGCTCAGGATCGATGGCGTGGCTCTTGCCGTACGTGTGTGCGTGGCGAAGGTCCTCGACATCCTCAGCAAGGTTTCCGAATAAGAAGATGTTGTTCTCGCCAATCTCACGAGTGATCTCGATCTGGTGTAGAGAAAGTTTAGTGTCAGGGATAAATGTCAATCCTGATGGCAGACAATGCTTCCAGGAATTTTGAAAGAATTTCATTACTTACGTTTGCACCGTCGCAAGTACCAATAATCAGACCACCGTTGAGAACAAACTTCATGTTGCTGGTACCAGATGCCTCAGTTCCGGCCGTTGAAATGTGCTCGCTCAGGTCATTGGCAGGGATGATCATCTCGGCCTTGCTGACGTTGTAGTCCTCGAGGAAGACAACCTTGAGCTTGTCACCAATATCCTCGTCCTTGTTTACAACGGCACCGACACTGTTGATGAGATGGATAATCTGCTTGGCCATCCAGTAACCAGGGGCAGCCTTGCCACCAAAGATGGAAACTCTCGGCAGCTGCTTCTCTCGCTCCTCAGGAGTCATGGCCTTGAGGGCAAGGTAGCGATGGATGACACCAAAGATGTTCATCTGTTGACGCTTGTACTCGTGGATACGCTTGACTTGCACATCGAAGAGCGCATCAGGGCTGACGGTAACGCCAGTGGTGCGCTTGATGTAGTCGGCTAACCTGGCCTTGTTTGCGCGCTTGATATCCGCCCATTCCTTCCGGAACGCCTCGTCCTTCACCCACTTCTCGAGCTCATTGAGTCCAGTCAAATCTTTGAGGAAGTCGTAGCTACCGCACTTCGTGGAAATGAGCTCGGAGAGCTTAGGGTTGGCCTGGTGGAGCCATCTTCGTGGGGTTATACCGTTGGTGACGTTTGTGAACTTGTCGGGACCAAAAATCTCAACAAAGTCCCTGAAGATTGTGGTCTTGATCAAATCCGAGTGGAGCTCTGCGACACCGTTGACCTTGTGCGATCCAATGATGGCAAGGTGCGCCATGCGAACCATCTTGGTCTGGCCCTCCTCGATGATGGATACCCTGCTAAGGAGATCGCGGTCTCCGGGGAACTGGCGCTCTACAGACTGGAGGAAGAACAGGTTAATGTCGTAGATGATCTGAAGGTGTCTCGGCAGAAGGTGCTGGATCAGGCCAACGGGCCACTTCTCCAGAGCCTCAGGGAGAACCGTGTGGTTCGTGTAGCCAAAGGTGGACTGAACAATGTTCCAGGCATCGTCCCAGTCAAGGCCCTCAAGATCGATTAGGATGCGTTGAAGCTCGACGACGGCAAGAGTAGGGTGAGTGTCGTTCAGTTGAATTGCAACCTTAACAAAGCAAACCATGTTAGTTTTCCATGTTTTATCACGCACGGAAAGGACATTGCAGAAGTGATATGTCATACCTGCTCAGGGAATTCCCTCCATGCCCTCTTGGACTTCTTGAAACGACGGACAATATCGTAGAGCGAGGCAGCAACCCAAAAGTATTGCTGCTTCAGACGCAGCTCCTTTCCTCTCTCCAAGTTATCGTTGGGGTAGAGAACGGCACTGATCGTCTCGGCGCGCTGTTGGTCGGCGACCGAGCTCTCGTAGTCACCGCTGTTGAACTTCTGGAAGTCGAACTCGCCACTTGCAGCCTTGCTGGACCACAGTCTCAGATTGTTGGTGGTAGGCGTGGCATAACCGGGGATTGGCATGTCGTAAGCGATGGCGGTTACAGTCTCGCCGCCAACCCAGTTGGCGCTCGACTTGCTGCCAGTGGCATCTTGTGACTTCTCCACATGACCGTAGAACTGAATGTCAACAGTGACATCGTGTCTGGGGAACTCCCACAGGTTCTGGTCGAGCCAGTAGTCTGGGACCTCGACCTGGTAGCCGTCGACGATTTCCTGCTTGAAGATACCATACCGGTATCTCAACCCGTAACCCCAGGCAGGGTAGTTGAGAGATGCAAGACTGTCCAAAAAGCAAGCAGCAAGTCGGCCAAGACCACCATTTCCAAGTGCAGCATCGCGCTCCTCGCTAATAATGTCCTCCACGTTGAAGCCGAGCTCAGAGAGACCCTCTGGAATGAAGCAAGAAGTAAGTCAGTCATTGTTGTGGAAGAGTAACCCGGTTTGCAAGACAAGACGGCTACTGAACGACAAATGAAACATGGGGAATTGTTGAGAGGGTCACTCACGCCTGGCAACATCCTTGAGGTTCAAGTTCAGCATGGCATTGTCCAGAGTCCTGCCCATTAGAAACTCAAGACTGAGGTAGTAGACACGCTTCTTGTCCTCAAAGGTCTGGCGCTGCTGGGTTTTGTTCCACTCCATGATGAGGCGATCACGGAAAGCCAGTCCTGCGGCCGAATATGCGGCCGACTCGTTACAGTTGAACATACTGCGGGCCAAAGTAGTCTCGACATGGCGGACAACCTCATTTTCGAACTCTTCCTTGTTCTGGAAGGGCTTCGCCTGGTGCTTGGTCCATGCCGCGCGTTGGCCCTCCGGGATGGAGGCTGAGGTAGAGAAGACCAGAATTGTCAGCAGTCCGATTGATGAGATGTTGATCGCATCCTTATAGATTGTACATACCCTCAACGCTCTTGATCTCCTGCGCTCCGAAGCCGGTAAATGTACGCTTGTGCTTGGGCCTGGAGACTCCGGCGGGCGAAACGGAGCCAGTGATATCGACCAGCGGGGCGCCGGACGAAGGGCGCCTCTCCCGCATCGGTATACGCTGGGGCTTGTCGGTAGCCATCTTATCTTTCGCTAACCGGTCGGAGATCGTGGGGGAGGAGACCTCTGTGGGTCTCGGGGTGGTGGAGCTGCTGTTGGGTCTTGAAAGCTCGTAGATGCGGCAGAGAGGAGCCAATAGCTGCATTCAACGGGCGAATGTCAGATAACAAACAAGTTGAAAAGCTCCAAAGGGGATGAATTTCGGAGCTGTTTTGACTGCAGAGGAAGAATGGAACCGGAAGGAGCAGGAAAGGCCATGCCCCTACCTATCTATGGCAGAGGCAACTGCGGGATGAACAGACCGGTGGGCGGAGGAGCTCCGGAGCTATGTTGTGAGACGAGGCACAGCTACCAGGATGGAGTGGGGTTGCGGGGTGCTAAGTGCTGATCCGACCGAACTTTAGTTGACTGATTTGATGTTGGCTGCAATCATTTCCTTGCCGTACCCCACCAGTCGAGCGTTTATGTTGGATGGATATGGAACTAATACACATACTTGGAACAAGGTCTCGGCCTCGCCCACCTTCTTGGCCATCAAACCGAAAGTCCGACAAAAACCAGTTCAGATAGAATTGCCTAGCTGCTACTTGTTACAAGCCCATATTCGCAAGACATCAGATTATCAACCGACCAGGTTCTAGAGGATGCGATTCCATTCGGATAAGCGGTGAGAGGGCGGTGACAGCAAACGCATGCCCCAAGTCCGTCTATGGCTCCGTACCTCCAGCTGGAGGTACCTTCGCTACCTCTCTCATCACCAATGGCCACACACCACACATGAATTACCAGACCAATTGGAAAGGTTACGACAGGATTCGCTTTCGGGCACGACAATAAAATGGATGGCAGCAGCAGTTAGACCACGAACAGAAACTTCCCGGGTGTCAATGGCCTGCATACATGTCTAGACTCGAGGTTCCGTGCGGATCGCTTCCGGTTCCGGAGTCTAAGCCCCAGGTCTATTTGCTGCTCGAGCTCATCTAGCTTTTTTCGTTGAAAGACCGCAGTGAAACAAGAGTAACGTTTTGAGCGCCAAGTGTCGTATGTACCTACCTTACCTACTTTTTTGCTCAATTTCCCACCTGCTTAATACGGCACGCACCGGCAAGAGTAGGTATGTAGGTATGTACCTAGGTATAAAAAAAAAGGTCATGTACCTACTGTGTACTATAGTCGGACGATGAGAGGTACCCTTTACCTACCAACGATCAACACTCGTCGTGCGATCTCTGCCCCTCGCCATCCATGGCATCATGCGATGCGGGGCTTTATCAAGACGCAAGGTGTTGGTTAAGTTCCACAGGATTCCTTGTGCTTGACGCAGCGGCTCTGCACAGTGACGCAAACGGATCAAATCGGGAGCTTCTCTTTGTCTTTTTGGTTCATGGAGGGTGAGATGGGATGCCATTGCTTGGCATAGCTCCTCTGGAATCAATGATTTGGCAGCTTGTCGCCTGTCTTACGAACCTTTATTTTGTACACGGAACCTCTTGCATTGTCTCCACTGTTTGATTATAGCCTGGTCGTATACGATGTATTTATTGTACCTAATGCACCTCTTCGGTTCGGAGTCCTCGGGAGACTGGTGGTTCACACGGAAACTTTAGTACAGAGTGTGTCGTTGTTGGGTGAGCTGGCTGTCCTTGCACCAAACCACAGCTCCCCCAGTCTCGTCGTTTTTGAGCAACACAACCCGGGCACACACACCTGCGCCGTCCGACCAGCCAGCGGGTGGATGGTGCAGCTACCTTGGCCAATTGTTCCTACCTTCGACATCACCTACCCATTGTGACCAGTACACAGCACCGGTATTCGCAGTATGCAATTGACGGACACAATGGTGCAATTGTTTGCTCTACAATTCTCAATTGCAAGCAGACCAGTTGGATTGATTTAATCTTAGTCTTTCCGGTTGTTTTGAACCAAAAGTGGAAAGCTATTTGTCGCACGATATAATTTCTTCCTCGTCCTCAGAGGTGAGATCGCTACTTTTACAAACTACCTAGCATACACTAGAGACCACAGCTCCGAGAGCTTCGACCAAAGCTCAAGCTGTGTTGATCAGCTACCTAAGCTAGTCTAGTGTCTCAATTTATCAATTGACACTCGCATTTACCTCACGGACGCCACAGCGGTACGTCTAGTCCCTTGGCAAGGAACCAGGTTACATAAGCGGCAGGCAAATATTAGGTCTCAACCTAGACTCGCCGTCCGCCAGCCAACCCCCGCAATAGCCAAGACTCAACTAGGGGCCGAGACCAGACACCCACAGTTTGGTGCCTCTTGCGTCTTCATTTAACTTTTTTTTGTTCTTCCTGCCATGGCTTTGCTCACATACATGGACAAGTCGTCAGCCTGTTGCACTATCGCCAATAGGCGTTTACCCCCGAAACTTTCTTACCAGTTGGTTTCTTCTCGCCCGTTGATCCTCCCTAGGTAGCTTTTTGCCGCCATGCTGTTGAACGGAAAAGCAAGTGCAAAGGCCCGTTGACGACTTTTAGCGTCCCCTCGAAGGCCACTTACTCCGCATCGTTCAGGAAGCAACTATGATTTGCATCTCCGGCAGGGGTAACATGGCCTCACAGCTGAGCCTCACGTGAGCATAGAATGCCATCCATTCTTGAATATTACAGATAGATCTGGGGTAGGTTGGGTCACCACGTGTTTCTCTCTCTCTCTCTCTCTCTCTCTCTCTCTCTCTCTCTCTCTCTCTCTCTCTCTCTCTCTGTATCCAGTCTTGAAGCGTGGTACATTAGTGCGGTCCAAAGCTGAACAGCGGTATTGCCGATCCAACCCCGTGAGTGCAGGACAAATATCTCCACATGAATTAGTGCAAAAAAATGTTGCTAATAGTAGCCGTGAACACGCTCAATTTGCAGCTACTCGATCACCGCCGCCCACCTTTCCTGGCTATCAATAGCCTCACAATCCAGAACCTGAAGGGGAAAGGGGGGTAATGAATTGACGCAAAATATTGATTGGAGAGCCGCTTTGGCCATGATGATGAAGAAACAGAAATAATAAGCGTGAGGGAAAAGAGTTCAAAGAAAGTGTGTGTAGTCATAACAGCAAAAGCCGCCCCACCATAACTCCGAGCTGATGCTAGTATAATATAAGCGCCGTGGCAAGATAGATTCAGTATGAAGTTGATCGTGGTATCAATAAAAACATAAGGTGCAAAGGTTGGGCGTATAAGGAAGGGACTAGAATAAAATGGAGGTCGGAGTTGCTGTAGATTACAGAATACCCGAGTCCTTCAGGGCATTGTTGAGTATCGTCTCTTTTACTGCCGCAAAGACAAGTCGAATGTTCGAGGTGTCGGTAGCTTGCGTAAGACTGTGTAATGGTCAAAGTCAGCAAAACATCACTGCTTTGAGATCATATGTAGCACTTGGCTTTTAGGATGGACTCACTGAGGGTATAGGTTTAGGTGAGCCCGGTTGACTTGGTTAAAACGCCACAATAAGTACTTGGCTGCCTTATTAACATCGTTGCCTCCAGAGTAATCTGGGAAGTAGTTGCCGAGAGGCGATCGGCCAAGTTTCTGCTTGAAAATATCCACCTTGTTGAGGAACAAGATGATACTGGTCCTCATGAACCACCTCGAGTTCACCACGGAATCAAAAAGTAGCAAGCTTTCCATCATGCGATTCTGTATGTCAGGTATTAGGTTAGCACACGCGCCAAGTGGAATGCATTGGGCCGCCACAAAGCAGTCACCACACCGGTTGGCCTCGAGGACTATTGCTATACGTACTTGACTGCTTTCTTCAAGTAAAACTTGATCATATTCACTCAGAGCAACGCAAAAGATGATGGATGTCACGTTCTCGAAGCAGTGGATCCACTTCTTACGCTCACTCCTCTGGCCTCCTACATCAAACATGCTGCGGCGCACAATGAAAGTCAGTGATATGATTTACCACGTGCATATTCTGACGCGATTCTTTGCTTGCTTACTGTATGCTTAGTTGGCCCATCTGAAAGCGTGTCTCGTATATGCCTGTAGTTTTTGTTCTTGCACGAAGAACATCCATCTCATTGGGCAGGTAGTCGGGAGAGACAATCCTCATAACCTCTTGGAAGAAGCTGGGTCGGGGAGAATGGCCAATGTCAGCTTGCGAGCAAATGCGATCCTGGGCTGACCATATTCGGGGTTTCCAGTGGAAACTTACTATTCTGCCGAGTCCATCAGGTAAAACTCGGTTTGCCTGTCCATCAACTGTTCCCTTGCAGGGTCATTCCATATTGACTGCACAGCTTGACCGACTTTGGGGTCTATCTCTGCCTGTGGTCCAGACTCGACCATGTAGTCGAGCAGATAGTCGCATAGTTCCTTGTTCCCTTCCAGCTGCGGTTCTATATCGAATTGTCGCATGGCACTGATCACGGCTTTCGCACATTCAATTAAATTCTTGAAGACAGTTGGCCGATAGTTGTAAAGTTCGTCATCAGAGTAGCCTTTCAGATGTATAATCTTCATCTGCTTGACAATTGTGGATTTCCCACTCTCGCCAGAACCTGCAGTAGATTGTTAAAAGAAATGACCTCCCATCGACTCGAACCGCCCGTCAGGACGAGGCGAGGTAAACTTACCAAGCAGTAGAATTTTGCATTCTCGCCTCAGTCTCTTTGAGTCTTCCTCGAGGTCCTTATCAATCCGTTGACTCCGTTTCTTCTGTTCCGACTCCTCAGAGCTCGCACTCATGCAAGCGCCCATCATTAATGGTGCCTGTTGGCCAGAGAACCCAATTGTATTGGGTTCCAAGGCCTGTTTCGTTGCGCCCTTGGATGCCGTGGGGCTTGGGACTGGAGGGATTTCGCGCTGCGCTGGCAAAGGTCGTTGCCCGGGCGGCTTACAATGGCCAACGCACCCAGCCTAATGGGATCCCATCGACGAGTCGTCGCGTATGTACCTTCCGGTCTAGTAGAACGTAGGAGATGCAAGTCTCCCGCTGCGGTTTCTTTTGTTGTCGAGAGCCAATGAGAGATATTTCGTCGTTCGATTACCCAAGATGGGAGCGCTGCCTGCTGCAGCGATCGAATCGCGCGTCGTAGAGGAATTGTCGAGACAGCACGTAGCTGGCCTGGGGCGGCAGGATTGTGGAACAAACGGCTGGCGAGCGAATGTGGC
>JAVHJQ010003211.1:0-20482 GCA_031306095.1 Pyricularia sp. CD86 | reverse complement strand
TTTTCGTTGTTGTTGTTTTTTTTTTTTTTTTTGTTCTCGTCTTCTCCGTGCTGCGACCAATCGAAGTTGAGCAAGATTCGCTACACGACGTCATTTAGTTTTTGGAGGATTGTTTAACTACACTAGTACGACGGCGTGTTGCTGCACGTCAAATAAACAATCCGCACGGCTGGGCCCAGACAACTGGCACACACGCGAATTAGATACGGACGGACGGGCAAGTCTATCAATAGCAGTCAGATTCACGACTTTTGCCGAGACGCACCGGGCCGATCGTTTTTTTTTTTCCCTCTTCGTGATGTTGCTTGATTTTCTCTACCCCGCCATCCTCCTCGTGGCCCTGAGCGGGCTTCCCTCCCCAGCCGTCGCCGCAAAGCCCAAGAACGCCATCTTACTCTCTGATGTAAGTCAAACAATCCTTGAAACCTGTGATTCGCACTACCACCACCACCACCATCACCCTCCATCCCGTTTTCCACCCCACTCTAGAAAGACTCTGACATGAAACAACACCATAGGTCCAATCCCTCACGCTCCGCGCGGGCCGCCAGACCGCGCACCGCCGGGTGGCGGCCATGCCGCAGCTCAAGTGCGTGTCGCCGCGGGCCGTCTGCGCGCTGCACGAGGTGGACACCATGCGGTGCGTGAACCAGGGTTCCGGCTACGGCTCCGAGGACATACAGTGGTCTTGCAGCGCCTCGCTGCCTCCCGAGCTGAAGCTAGGCAGCACCGAGGTCATGTGCGAGGGCTACAGCTCCCCCGACGACCCATACGTCCTCAGCGGCTCCTGCGGCGTCGAGTACCGCCTCGTCCTGACCGAGGAGGGTCTCCGCCGCTACCCGGACCTCGGTGGAGGCGGCGGTCACAGCGACGGGACCTTGCCTGCCTGGCTGTTTTGGGTCTCCTTCGTCGCCGTCGTTTGCTGGATTCTCTACAGTGCATTCACTGCCCAACCGGGCGAGTTCCGTGGTCCGCGCCCGGGACGTAACAACTTTTGGGGTGGAGGTGGTGGCGGTGGCGGCGGCGGACCCGGTCCGGGTTTCTTTGGCGGCGGCGGATGGAACGACCCCCCTCCGCCGTATCCCGGAAACAAGCCTGCAGGTAGCGGGGGTGGTTGGCAGCCTGGATTCTGGAGTGGCCTGGCTGGAGGAGCTGCGGCTGGTTACATGGCTGGAAACCGTGGAAGGAACAACACGGAAAACAATCGAGGCTATGGAAGCTTTGGTGGCGGCAGAAATACTTGGGGTGGCGGCAGCTCTTGGGGCGGAGCAGGTGGTGCTGGCCCTTCGTCATCCCGCAGTTCTGGGTCCAGTTCAAGTTCAGCCCGGTACGAAAGCACCGGTTTTGGTGGCACAAGCAGGCGATAAGCTTCCTTAAACCTACATCTACATTGAGATTGAGCAGATAGATATAATTGTTTCTTTTACTATCAGACAAGGCATTACAGCAGGGTTCCGAGATACCATACATCCTCTTGATCTATCCTTATCTGCTTTCTTAGCTCTCGTGACTGTATTCCTGTTTATACACATAACTAGAGGTACATCGATCCAAAACATGCTTGTATGCCTTGCGGTAAGCTGATCGCAAAATAAAAAAAAAGTGTTGCTGCTTCTAGGCCCAGCTCGTTAAACGGCTCATAGTTTGCCTACAACGACAAGGCACCCGATAACCTCTCAATCCCGCCTCTTGAGTTGCTGTACATGCCACTCCCGCTCAAAGCTGTCACTACATGTGCACGGTCATGACGTCCATCTTGTCGAATGCTTTGCCGCATGAAGGGCACTTGCGTCGTCTGTTCGCCAACCTACTTTGCACGCAGTCGTTGCAGAACACGTGCCCGCATGTCTTGATCACTGCGTTCTTAAACTCACTGTTGCACACATTGCAAAGAGCAAATTTCTGCGCAGTCGTTACCGGATTAGCACTTCTGCAACTTACGGGCAGGAACACGACGGGAGGATATTTTTGTACTCACCCTTAAATCATCCTCAGCCGAGGCACCGCCAGATCCCCTGGATTTAAGGTTATCCCTCTCTTTCTGAGCATGCTCCAGTCGAGTCTTGACCCTTTCCAACTCGGTCTCGTGCGATGCTGCCTTGTCCTTCAGCGACAGTGCTACTGAGTCCTTGTTCTTCACAAGCTTGTTCAATGTTTCAGCCTGGTTCTTAAGCGCCTCGTATTGTCGTAAAGCATCCGAGCTCGAGGCCTTGAGCTTGCGGTTCTCTTCGAGTATCGTCACGTTGGACTGTTTCAGCTCGGCGAGTTGCTTCTCCATATTGGCAATAAGGATCTTGGTATGTGCCTCAACCTCCTTCAGTTGCGTGATTATCGTGGAACTCGTTTTGTTTTGATGCTGCAGTGCCTTGTTCTCGCTGATTCGGGCGTCTGTGTCTCGTCTCACAGCAAAATATTTCTGGTCGGCCTTGTTTCGGTCCGTGATCGCATTCGACAGTTTCGTCTCAAGCGCCGTCAAATCTGTCAGCTTCTTCTGTGCAACCGCCACTGCCTTCTTGTACGCCTTCTCGACAGAAGGCACCTCGCTTTTGATCAGTTCATAGTCGCGTTCCAGTTTCATGTACCGGCTGATCAGGTCAGCCGCATCCATGGATTCAAGGTCTTCGCGGGATGTTGCCATTGCTGTGTCCGAGGCCGGGCGCAGCCTTTCCACCTCTAGTTCCAGCCCAGCTATCCTGTCGTCCTTGGCTGCTGACAGCTCCTCCAGATGCTTCAGGGACACAATTTCTTGTTCGTTCTTGGACTTTTGAACAGCCAATTGCGCATTGAGTTCGTCTCTCGAGGCCCTTATACGAGTAAGGTCCTGGTCCTTCTGCTGAAGCTGGTCCTCCAGATCGGATGTTATTGCTTGAGCTTCCCGATTTAGTAATTCGCGATAGCTCGTCCTTTCGGTTTGCAGCTTCTCAGCTTCTTCCCGTAGTTGCTTGTTCACAGCCTCTAGAGTGTTGACCCTCTTGATCGAGTCCTCATTCTGCAGCTTGAATTGCTTGAAAAGATCCGTCCTCGAGTACTCTTCGTCGGTGACCGTTTCTTTGCGAGCCTTCAATGAGGTATTTTCTTCCAACAAACTCTTGATGTCAGACTTGAGAGCGGTGATCTGCTTCTCTTGTGTTGCAAGAACAGCAGCTGCCTCGTCGTACTTGAGCTGAAGAGCTTCGGAATGTCCATTCGATTTCGGTTCCTCGGTTGAACGTTCCGTGGATGGCGGCCTCGCTGAGGCAATAGCTTGGGCTTGCTGCTCAACCTTTTGAACTTGCACGCTTTTGGCTCGGTCCAGCTTCTTCTCAGCTTTGACGTATCGAAGGGTGGCGGTGTCCAACTGTTCAGACAGCGCATCCTTTTCTGCATTGGACCTATCGAGCTTAATGACGAGGTCCTTTTGCGCAGCTAATAGCTTGTTAACTTGCGATTCCAACTCGGACACATCAGACTTGACGTCTCTTGATGCATTTATTAACCCGAAAAGCGTTTCAAGCTTGGACCTGATGACTTTCTTCTTGTCTCCCAGGTGCTCTTGGAAGTCTTCTGAATCTTTGAATTGCAAGGCGGTTGACGACAATATCGAATCTCCTATAGTTTACGGGGTCAGTTGTTGGCCTCTAGCATGGCTCGCGGAAGAATAGCCGGCGTACCCTTGCAATCTATATCTGATGACAGAGAGCCGCGAGCAAGGAGCTCGATTTCATCGAGCATCTGGAGACCGTCAGATGTGTTTATAAACGAGAGCGCTCCGGGGAGATAGCACACGTACTTGCAGGAACCATTGATCTATTATCCGAAGGTGATCATCGTGATGTGTCGAACGTTTTGTGACCTCTTCTAATCTAGTCTCCAAGGTGGCTTTTTGTCGGCGATACTCGAGCATCTGTCGGTAGATTGCATCTTTTTGAAAGTCCTATGGCCAAGGCATCAGTTTGTTGCAACTTTTGGAATTGAAATGTCGCGCGAGCGTAATAACGACGTTTATGTATATGGTAAAGGAATCGCGAATGGCTTGAGGTATGTGCTGGGCATTCTGAACCTGGTAATAGAGCAAGCTTTTTGGCAGCATGCCCTAGGATCAGCACAGAACACGTAGTGCATCTCGCTACACTCGTTGAGCCTGCGGCTTTATCGCCAAAATGATAAACGCGTAATGATAGCAAAGTCGACCGAAGGAATCCACCGACGGATGCAATGCATGTAGTACTGGAAAGAGTGGCACGAGAGGTGGTGCTGTCGCCGACGAATGGTCTTACCTCAATCCAGGCCTCGTCCCTTGACTCGCCATCATCCCGAGATTTAACGGTTCCGTTGACTGCTTGCCTTTTGCTGGGGGGAGCGATTTCATCAGTCGCGCTGATGGCTGGCCTCTTCCTGTCCTCCATTTTTGCAAGGCCGGAAGGGTGCGAAACGGCTGGAGAAGACGTGGCAACAGGCATGAGAAAAGGAGGGAACCCTGAAGCCTAAAAATGTCGATATCGCGTCGGCGAAAATTGGCTGGAAAGTCGACAAGATGTCGATGATGGCCGACTCTTTTGTCTAACCAGGAATAAACCTGGACGGCGACAACCAGGAGGGCATTAAGGATGGCGGAATTGGCTTGTGTTGTTGGGGTTGCAGACCGCGAAATGAGACTTGTTTCCAGCAAAGCTGATTTTTCGACTTGACGCCCCCGAATGCACAGTCGACAGCCAGCCAGATTGATGACCAAGCGGCAGGCCAAGAATCCATCCTGAGCTAGTGGGTCGTGCTAATCTACTATAGTACTAGCGTCTTTATGCCTGAGTATCCTTTTGAGCGCAGCCCCGCATCTTCTATGGAGCATTGCCACAGGTTCGTTCGGACGCGACCTGATTGTCAGGAAAATCCTTAGTCTACCTAGAAATTATTTGTTAATTCGACAATACGGAGCCAAACTTGTCCCTACGACAATCTATCTCTACGACTATATGCGATCGAATTGTCTGCGATACAAACCATTCGCCCCTCCCAGGCTGCCTGTCATCAAGAGGTCATGAGTCGCACGCAAGATTGGACGTGAGGGGCTGTCAACCAGCGACCTGACGCGGCTTGCGTTCTCGAAGAAAACAAAACAAAAAAAAAAACCTTCCTTGGCCCACCGATAAGCTCAACTGTTCAAGATGCTCAAGAAGAAAGGTGCCCCATCCTTCAAGCCGAAGGCCGGCATTCGCAGGAATCCTGCTCCAGCTGCAGCTAAAAGCCAGTCGGGCACTCCTGCTCCCACCCAGCCTTCCGCCTCGAACGAGTCTGCGGTTGTCCTGACCCCGACACCCACATCTGCTCAGACTCCTACGTCAGAGAGTACCAATGCGACTTCTTCACTCCCTCCGCAGATTACCGCGACACCGCCAACATCGAACACTGAGGCTCCGAGTACGCAAATTCAGACTGCACAACCCTCAAGCAGTGCGCAGACCCCAGTAATAGCCATTCCTGTGCAACAACCATCGACTCAGGCAAACTCCCATAGCGCCACACAATCGCAAGATGCTAGCATACGTGAATCCACACCTCGAGATGCCAGCACACCTGGTGTGCCTTTTGCGCAGATTTCAGCCAGCCAGATCGCAACACCAGATGGCATACATAACGACGTTGCGCCGGCCCAGTCCGCACCGTTACAGCCTACTCACTCTGAATTGCCTACGAACTCGAGTAATTCGGAACCCATAAGCATCATTCAGGATGCGCCCGTGACTGACGATTTGCCGGCTGTGTCTAGTACAGACGCGGCCCCCCAACCACAAACATTACTCCAAGCGGGGCCATCCAGTAATATCGGAACATCTGTAGACGATACTCTCATCACACCGGAAATAACCAGTACTCCAGGTGATAGTGAACCGATCGCGGCAACACGAAAGCGCGGCGCACCGGTCACGCCTTCGAGTGAGGCGGCTATCGCTGGAGCATCCTCTGAAGATGCTGCAGCCCCTTCCCCGAAGCGCCGTCGGACGGCCAACGGCACACCGCAAGACTCAACAGTAGTAGCTACGGAATCCAATGATTCATCCCAACCTGGACCTCAAAAAAAGCGAGCAAGGACAACCAAAAAAGGATCATCAGATGCACAATCACAAGAAGCCCCGAATCCTGATTCCCAGCAGGAAAGCGACGCCGGTCCATCCCAACCAAAACGAAAGGCTAGAACTAGGAAGACTACCACTGCAGCGCCTGATGGAATTGGCGACACTCCTTCCACACAATCTAAAAAACCAAGGAAGAGTCGGGCTGCTCGTGTTACCGCCGTCGGCAATGCCGATAGTGCCGATGATGCCAATGGCCTTGGCGAAGTGAGAACAAAGAGGAGATCCTCAAAAAAGCCGCGGAAGGAACGCTCCGTCACGCCAGAAGATGCCGAGGAGCGGGCGATAGATCCAAGTAGCTTGACCATGGCGGAACTTACTAAGGATTTACGAATCGGCAAGAAGTTCAGCCGTCACGATGAGTTACGTGACAGAATGAAGACTTTGCAGGAAAAGCAGCGAGAGGAACGGCGTCTCAGAAAAGCCAACGGTGGAGTCACACCGGGTGATGAGGAAGCGACATCTTTAGCAACTGGTGAAGTCCCGGAGAGCTCAGAAACGACCTCAGCTCCTACGGGCGCCAACGCTGGTGGTGGCTCCTCGACGCAACCAGCGGCGTTGGGTCCGCAGTTCGAGATTATCAATGGCGAAATAGTCATCAACCAAGCGTCCCTAGTGCACGATCGACATGCGGCAGCAATGGTTGATCATGGCGATATGGAGGAAGTTGAAGAAAACGATTTCACGCGCATGACCAACCAGGCCACTTACCTGCGCCCAACAAAAATCAAAGGTCCAAACGCATGGACCAAGGAGGAAACACAGCAGTTCTACGAGTACTTGCGCATGTTTGGGACCGACTTCCAGACCATAGCCAACATGTTTCCTGGGCGCATGAGACGCCACGTCAAGATGAAGTTCAACCGTGAGGAGAGACACAACCCAACAGGAGTTAATGCAGCTCTCGTAGGACAAAAAGTTGTTATGATAGATCTCGCCGAATATCAAACGCGCACAGGAAAGGCACTGGAGCCAACGGCCGACATCGAGGAAGAGCATCGTAAAAGACAGGAGGCGCACGACGCTGAGCAGAAACGCATCCAGGAAGAGGCCGATGCTGTGCAAGCCGAGAAGCGGAAGAAGCTACTTGGCACCGGCCCTGATAATGGGAATGCGAAAGTTGCGGAAAAGACCAAGACCAAGGACAAGGACGTCAGTGATGGCAAGTCTAAAGGAGCCACGAAAAGTCAAACCGAGATCATGGAAGAGGAGGAGGACGTTGAGGTCATTGATGAGGATGAGGTGGAAGAACGTCCCACACGTCGTCGTGGCCGGTTTGTTGGTATTGGTGGTTGATATAGAGATGATTGATACAATGGGTACATAGATATATCAAGGTCGGGATAAGAGATATGGATGGGCGATGATATACCCGCACAACTAGCAAGTTGTCGCACAGTTATGGGGGAATTTAATGGCATTGGCGTTTATGTGAGACTTCGAGATTTGAATACAATAGGCCGTGATATTCAGCTTGCCTACTTTCACAGTGCCATCTACAGCCGTGCAATCGCTGAAGAGTGAAGTTTGTAAATGTAGAGAACAGATTCAATGCTGTCTTGACCAACCCCACATCGCCACCAAGAGAATGCATCGCGGCAGGTACCCATAAACAGCACAAAGCTATCCGAGGCACAGTTCATTCGATACCAAAACAAAAAACCATTTAGACAATGCAAAATTGTAATTTGAAATGATCTCGTTTGTAATAAATCTGTTTTCAAAGATTCAAACAATGTGGCAAATTGGCAGTGACAAAGCTTGCCCACTTGTGGCGCTTGGATCTGTGTTTCTTTGCCCCTTCCCTTTTTGCACTACATACAACTAGGAAATTTTGACTCATTCTGATCCCATCGGTCGGTGAGACCTACAGCAAGATTTGTCAACGACGTCTTAAAGACAAGTCACCCCAAAGACACAGACCCTGCACCAAATTGATATCCTGCACAACACAAATCTACCAAATTTTGTGGCTCTATCCTATTTCCAACTTTACTCTACCTTTGCGAACCAAACTACCTAAATTGCGTTCTCAGTCCCGTGCAGACAAACCACAAACTGTGAAACCCCAAAATTTTATCGTCAAAGCTGCCCTCTAAAACCTTGTCAAAACGGCGGGGACTGTCCCCTGCCGCCGGCAACTTGCCACCCGCGGACTCGAGGATGGCCGAAGTACAGCAAGTGCAGCCCCAATCAGGTCAACCTTCAGCAAGCAGTCAGTCTCAGCCTCAGAGGGGATCTAGGCAACGCAGGGGTCCTCGTCGGGGTAGAGGTCGAGGAGGTCAAACTGCAGTAGCGGGAGCCGAAGCGGGACAGGGAAACCCAAATTCACGGAACAATGCAGCTGGGCACGTGATGACAAACGACAATAGCAGCAACAACGCATCATCGACGAATCGTAGTAGTAATAGATCGACAAACAACAATACCCAGCAAACGATCTTGCAGGATGGAAATGGACGTCAGAACGCGACGCCATCCGTGAGCTCCCGCGGCGCTTCCCGAGGGGGCCGTGGAGGCCGTGGCGGACGTGGTGGCCGAGGGGGACAGGCACAAAGCCAGCGAGTGGGTGGGGGTAGGGGTGGACGAGGAGGTTCTACGATTCCGTCAAGACGAACTTTTGGTGGTCATTTGACAGAAGCACAGGATGGTGAGGCTCAAGGCTCAGCGGCCCTAAGCGGGGATGCTCCAGAGTTCGTACCTGGTCGTGCTCCCCCGCAAGGAAGGTAAGTTTACTGTTGGCTTTGGACATTTACCCCTATAAGGAGTGGCTTATTAACGTCATGAACAGGTCTCAGCCCAAGCAGCCGCCGCCTCCGGCAGTGTTGCCCGCCAAATCCTCGGCACCAGACTTGCCGACCCGTATCCATGAAGATATCAGCAACCGGCAGTATGACTGTGTCATTTGCATGAACGAGATTCTTCGCTCCTCGAGGGTATGGTCCTGCTCCATTTGTTGGACAGTCATTCACCTTCACTGCGTGAAGAAGTGGCACCAAAACCAAACTGCAAAAGCGGATCAGAACCAGGAGCCAAGCAAAACTCCCACGTGGCGATGCCCTGGGTGCAACTCGAGCCACGAGGATCCGCCAGGCTCTTACCACTGCTGGTGTGGCAAAGATTTTAACCCATCGTCGGTTCCTAGTCTGCCGCCTCATTCTTGTGGGCAGACTTGCTCAAGACCAAGACCGACATGTCCGCATCCTTGCAGTTTGCAGTGCCACGCCGGGCCATGTCCACCATGTGGGCTTATGGGACCACCAAGGCCATGCTTTTGCGGCAAGCATGAAACTTCAAAACGGTGTACCGAGACCGACTATTCCAAAGGTTGGAGTTGCACCGAAATTTGTGGCGATTACTTACCCTGCGGCGAGCATCAGTGCGAGCAGCCTTGCCATGAAGGGCTCTGTGGAAGCTGTGAGCTTTTGATAGATAGCGTCTGCTACTGCGGAAAAATTCGACAGGAAATACCTTGTTCGCAACGGGAGGAGACTGTACGATCTTTCAACCACGGTCAGCTCAAGGACCAGGAGGAGGCGGATAAAGACACCTGGTTCGAAGGCTCTTTCAAGTGCTCTTCGACATGTGAGCGGCCTTATGACTGTGGCCATCACACCTGCAAGCTTGAATGCCATCCTCAGGACGCAGAGACACCTCACTGCCCATTATCTCCAGACGTGGTACTTCACTGCCCTTGTGGGAAGACGGCGCTGAGTGAAATACTTCCCCAACCTCGCCAGTCCTGCCAGGACCCGATACCTTCGTGCAAAAGGATGTGCGAAAAGGCTTTACCATGTTGTCACACATGCTTGGAACAATGCGGTCCGGGATCATGCGGACCTTGCACACAAACGGTGGAGTTGCCTTGTCGTTGCGGGCGAACCACTACGGAGATGCTGTGTCATGAGGCAGAGAAAGAGGCTGGGTTCCTGGAGTGCGAGCGGACTTGCCGGACTCAGATGAGCTGTGGGCGACACGAGTGTGGCAAGCAGTGTTGTTCTGGTGAGAAGAGGGCATCTGAAAGGCTGGCTGCTAAGAGGAAGAACAAGACGAGCAACAACTCGTCGACTCAGGAAGACTTTGAGGCGGAACATGTGTGTTTGCGAACATGCGGTCGACAGCTCAAGGTATGCAGCAAATTTCCCGCTCAATGGAGGAATTCATTTTGTCTAGCACAGCATCTATCGGGTAATGGCTAACACAATTAAAACCTCTAGTGCGGCTCTCATTCATGTACTCAGCTTTGTCACCGTGGTCCCTGTCTGTCATGCTTGGAAGCAATCTTTTCGGAGATATCCTGCAACTGTGGCCGGACGGTACTGTATCCTCCTCAGCCATGCGGTACACGTCCTCCTGATTGTCGATTTGAATGCACCCGGCCAACAGGATGCGGCCATGCGCGTATCCCTCACAATTGTCACGGGGACGATGACTCTTGTCCCAAGTGTCCGTTCCTCGTCGACAGGCCATGTCTCTGCGGTAAACAGATACTGAAGAATCAGCCGTGTTGGTTCGAGGAGGTCCGCTGTGGTTTGGTCTGCGGTAAGACGCTGGCTTGTGGTCATCGGTGCAGTCTGCCTTGCCATCGACCTGGTCAATGCGAGACAGCGGACACGGCGAGGACCAACTGTTCGCAAAAGTGCGGCAAGCCACGGAAGAACTGTGAGCATGTCTGTTTGCAACAGTGTCACTACCCTGCGGTTTGCAATGAGGACAAGCCCTGCCAGTCCAAGATATTTATTACTTGCGAGTGCCAAAACCGCAAAAAGGAGGTTTTGTGCCTTGCAACACTCTACGAGCAGCCAACTCGCGAACCCCTCACATGCGACGACGAGTGTCTACGGCTCAAGAGGAACCGACGCCTGGCAGATGCTCTCAACATAGATCCAGACAGTCACTCGGACGACCACATACCCTACTCGGAAACAACGCTCAAGCTGTTCCGCGAGAACGTCGGCTGGGCCCAGACTCAGGAACGCGAGTTCCGCGTCTTTGCCTCCGACGCGGCCGAGAAGCGCCTTCGTTTCAAGCCTATGAAGCCCAGCCAGCGCGCATTCTTGCACGCCCTGGCCGAGGACTACGGTTTCGACAGCGAGAGTCAGGATCCTGAGCCGCACCGGCACGTGTCCATTTTCAAGACGCCCCGGTTCGTCTCGGCGCCGCGCAAGACGCTTGGCCAGTGCGTCAACATGCTCAAGATCGCGGCCGAGGCCGAAGCAGTCGCCAGGAGCAGCGCGGTGCAGCAGCAGGCCAAGACGACGGCTCTCCAGCCCTTCAACGCCTTCGTCCTGTCCACACTGACCTTTGGATTGACTATTGACGAGGTCGATAAGACGCTGGCGGCGGACCTGTCCAGCAGCAGCGCCATGTCCCTGACGTTCTCTACCACGTTCCTCCCGGCGACTGATGAGGTGCTGGTCGTGGCCAAACCGCCGCCCGCCACTGCAGCCAACATCACCCGCTCCGGGGTTGCGACCACGCCCGTGGCCGTTGAGAACGCACTCACGGCTTTGAAACCTGCTGTCGCCAAGACGATGACAAAGACGGGTTTAGCCGGCAAAGTGAGCCTTTGTCACGTGGACTCGACCGGCATCGTGGTACGACGCGAGGGCCACGGCTCGGGTGGCGGTCCCGATGCCGGCGGATGGAGCGCCGTCGCCGGGCGAGCCGCAGCTCGTCCACGCACGGTTGCTCCTCCGCCCGTGAAAAAGCCCGGTAGCGTCTTCCTAGCTCTGGGCAGGAAGAAGCCTGCTGCCCCTGAGGCGCCCAAGGCGAAGAAGCCCGAGCCCGAGCCGGTAGAGGATGACTGGGAGGCTGCGGTTGAGAAGATGGAGGAGACGACAGAAGAGGCCGAGGCCTCATGATCGACATATCAACAAAAATACTATCAGGATAGACTTTGGTGCTTTTTTTTGTATTTGGAGTTACGGTCGGGACGGCTTGAACAAGGGATACAGAGTTGAAAAGGCATTTTGGTGCCCAAAAGAATGTTGATATTGAGCGGACTAGAAATTTGACAGCCATCCATGAGGTTTGATTTATTTTTAAAACACTGATAGCGCCGTACTCCCAAACCCAAAAAATGTGCTACTCCCAATATTAAATAACAAAAAAATCTAACGCGTAGGGCAGGGTCTTGTATTGCTCAAGTCTTGGGTTTTCATTGGATCAGGCAAGTCGTAACCCAATGGGCGATTACTGAAGCTCTTCCGTCGACAAATATTTCTGTCAAGCTCCCCTGTTCAAACATGGGCAATTCCGAATACCTCGTCACACCCCGCTACCAGCCTGTCTCTCGAGTGGTCTGCAATTTTAGACCCTCTTTTCAGCACCTGCTTCATCCCTCAAGCCACATTGGAGTCTCGAAATTTGACCAAGCCCCTGAACCGACTACAACACCCTTCAGTTAAATCAACAATCCCCCAGGGGTTTCAGTTTTTGGCATCCCCGCCTGCAGCGCTCGGGGTAGCCTCTGGTTCCGTGTCGTAGTTTGTCATTTCAACGTCCTCATCCTGCGCCGTACCAGCCTTGGCCGCCGGTCCGGGCGTGTCCTCTGGCGGCTGGCTGCTCTCGGCCTTGACATCGGCAGCCTTTTCGGACTCGGCGGCGGCGGATGCCTTGTCCGTCGCGCTCTTCTTGTCCTTTTGCTGCTGCTGCTTCTCCTCCGCCTCCTTCTGTTGCTTCTCGTACTTGGTTTTGTACGGCTCCTTGTCGGCGTCGGACAGTTCCTTCCAGCGGCGCGCGAGCTCCTCCTCCACGCTGTCCTTGTCCTTTTCCTTTTCTGCAACGGTCGGTCGAACCTCGGCGCAGTAAACGTCGAACGCGCTGCTGGGCTTCTTGGCCCCCGTGCCGTTTGCGGTCGGGGAGGCGTCGCTGGTCGGGGAGGCTGGGAGCTGAGAGCTGCCGGCGCGAGCGGGTTCCGGTGCGTTGGCGAAGCTCGACCCGGGTGTGGCGGCGCCGGCTTCCGTCCCCGGCATGGTGGAGAGCTTTCTGTGGCCTCGCTTCGTCCTCAGGGGTTTCTCCTTGGGCTGTATGGTTTTCCGGGTTGTAAGCATTAGTATCATGAGGACAAGAGAGAGATTCGATCATCAACAGGCAAATGTAGTATCGTAATAGACTCCGGTACTTGTAGGCAAGCCAACTTACCGTCGGCGGAGGGCTCGGGCTACCGTCAGAGTCCTCGACGTTGGTGCTAGTCCGCTTGGCGAGCTGTTCCAGCAGAAAGGCGCGCTCGATGCGCATCTTCTCGGCCTGGCGGCTCAGGCGCGACAGGCGTATGCGCGAGGCCTCATTTGCCTCCTCGACCTCGGCGGTGCGCTGCTTCAATTGGATGCACTTGCGCCGGTAGGCCTCCTCGACCGATGGTGGCAGGGCGGGCGTCGCTGTGCTGGCTTCGCCGCCGGGGTTGTGATCGTCAGCTTGGTCGTCCATGCTCTCGTGATTATGTTGATGGAAGCTTGGGTAGGTAAGGTAAGGAGGGTAAGGTAGTTTAAGGTAGCGCAGAGTTGTTGAAGTGAGATGTTGAATCTTGCAAGGGGGAAAAGGTGACAAAACGCAAGGAAGATCTTTGGAAGGTGCAGGCGGTGGCTTGAAGCTTACAGGGAGCCATTTTGTTTGGCTGGTTTGGGTCGGACCGTTGCCGCGTTTGCTGATTGATGCTGTTGTGATGAAATTACAAGGGTCCGTTCGATGATGCAAAAGTCAATCAATCCTTTTCCGATTTTCGGCTCTTTATCAGAAATGATGTGACTGGTGAGGCGGACAGAAGAGCGATATGAATCAATTGACGACGCGGATTGGAGATCGGACGCGCAAAAAGTGAAGCCGACCGCCCTGCATTTCGGTCAATCATTACTTCTACAAACTGCCTTTCATTCATCTAACCTCCGCGTAGGCCAAGGCCAGAGCTGGAAGGGGTACCTTTCTTCGTCAAATGCAGAGAGTTTATCGACTAGGGTCCCCTATGGCAATTCCCCGCCAGGTTAGCAAAATTGCCCTCTGGCGCCTCATTGGCTGTAATAGTTTGGAGCCCCGCCTTTCAGTATGCGGATTCCAGTGTTGACCTCCACTACAACTTTTTCAGAAGAGCTCCGACCCCTCGACGCCTTTGTTTAGGGATCATCCGCCGCGCAAAACGCACCGGGGGAAGAGAGCAACACCAGACACATCACCATGTCGCTCAATATACCAAATGCCCCGAACGCGGGCCTCTTCAAGGGAGGATACAACAAGTAAGTTCAGACAGTTTGCGACCACATTTAAAGCTTCAGCTCGGGCTCTTTCTTCACCTCTCCCCCCACCACCGCCACTCGACCGCACACAACGTCACTGACACCAACCAACCCGACCGCCTTTCCCCCCCGATGTAGCTACGACTCTGAAGATGGTGCAGTCCTGCGGAATATCGAGGCCTGCAGGGCCATCGCCTCGACGGTACAGACCTCGCTGGGCCCCTACGGCCGCAACAAGATCGTCATCAACCACCTGCAAAAGATGATTCTCACCTCTGACGCTGCCACCATCCTGCGCGAGCTCGACGTCGTTCACCCTGCCGCCAAGCTGCTCGTCATGGCCAGCCAGCAGCAAGATGCCGAGATGGGCGATGCGACCAACCTGGTCATCGTCCTTGCCGGCGAGCTGCTGCGCAAGGCCGAGGAGCTGCTGCGTATGGGTCTCAAGACTGCCGACATCGTCACGGGTTACGAGAGGGCTCAGAACTTTGCCCTCGAGGCGCTGGAGGAGCTCGAGGTCGACAAGGTCGAGGAGCTGCGCAGCGAGGAGGAGCTTAGCAAGGCGCTAAGGACGGTCATTGCGAGCAAGCAGAACGGCAACGAGGACTTTTTGGCCGATTTGGTCGCCGAGGCCGTCTTGGCCGTCATGCCCAAGAACCCGGCAAACTTCAACGTCGACAATGTCCGCGTGGTCAAGATCATGGGTGGAGGCCTGGAGCAGAGCCGCGTGGTCAAGGGTATGGTATTCTCCAAGGAGCCTGATGGATCAGTAAAGAAGGCGAATAAGGCCAAGGTCGGTGTGTACACCTGCCCGATCGATATCAGCCAGACCGAGACCAAGGGAACAGTTCTGCTCAAGAACGCCAAGGAGATGTTGGACTTTAGCAAGGGCGAGGAGGCTCAACTTGAGGCCGCCATCAAGGAGCTGCACGACGTCGGCCTCCGGGTGGTCGTTGTCGGATCCACAGTTGGCGAGCTTGCCATGCACTACTTGAACCGATACGGCATCCTCTGCATCAAGATCCTCAGCAAGTTTGAGCTCAGGAGAGTGTGCCGCGTTGTTGGCGCCACTCCTCTGGCCCGGCTTGGTGCTCCCATGCCGGATGAGATGGGCTCTGTGGACATTGTCGAGACAGTAGAGATCGGTGGCGATCGCGTCACCGTTTTCCGTCAGGAGGACGATGTAACAAGGACAGCCACTATTGTTCTACGCGGCGCTACGCAGAACCACCTTGACGACATCGAGCGCGCTGTCGACGATGGTGTCAACGTCGTCAAGGCCATTACCAAAGACCCCAGGCTGGTTCCCGGTGCTGGCTGCACCGAGATCCAGCTCGTAGAGCGCCTTCAAGCCTTTGGCGACAAGACCGCAGGTCTCTCACAATACTCGATCAAGAAGTTCGGTGAGGCATTCGAGGTCGTGCCTAGGACCATTGCCGAGAGTGCAGGTCTGGATGCCACAGAGGTGTTGAGCAGGCTATATGCTGCTGCGCACAAGAAGGAGAAATGGACTACTGGTGTCGACATCGAGGTACGCTGCCATGACACATGAACAATCTGGACTGCCATTCGTATATCAGATTGATGACAATTACTAACATAACACAGAACGAGGACGGCACCGGCACTCTGGATGCCCAAGAAGAGGGCATCTTAGATCTGCTCGTCTCGAAGCAATGGGCCATCAAGCTTGCCACAGAAGCCGCAAGGACGGTTCTCTCTGTGGATCAAATCATCGTAGCCAGGCAAGCCGGCGGCCCGAAGCCACCTGGACCGAACCCGGTGAGTTACCCTCCACTACCTCGGTCCCTCATTGTAGAGTGATTCTTTGGGACCATAGCTAACGTATATTTCTTGCAGAACTGGGACGAGGATTAGATGAGCAAGATACAAACCATGGGAGGTTATGGTTCATGTGGGTGACATCAACAAGGTTCCTGTTTCTGAACAAGAAAGAATCAATGCAAAGATTCGGCGCAGGATCCTGTCGTTCCTTATTGGGGAGGTTGACTCGCAGAAGCCCTCGATTCACTTGTAACAACAAAAGCATAGACCCATAGACTGTGTCCTAGGTTGTCAAAAGATCGGCCCATTTGATGCAGTTTAGTCGCCATCGCATGATTGAACTTGATACTTGATTTAGCATGTCTATGGTTGTCTAGCCAAAACTATCGATGTTGATCTTTGAGAAAATAGCACAGACATCGAGGGAAACACCTGGACGGGTGTGACCATAATTGCTTGCGCGCTAACTATTTAGCATAGGCTTGTACATGAGCATTCAATGCATCGTCTATAAAGTACGAAGTATGATCCCACAATCTAGTATGCCCAATTTTTCCCCCTTCAAGTTGATTCTCAGGCTGTTAAACCTGGGACTATTACCTTCGAGCCGCGCGTCTAATGGATTTCTCATGTCAGAATTGGCGATCAATCTCGATCAAAATGTGAGCGCCTGCGTTGGAGGCATTTACGGCGATAGTAACTCGGTACCTACCTAGTAATAACAACAAGATCATCAAAAAAGGCACTTTTGCAGGGGGTTGGCCTGTCTGTGTCAAACGAGACAAAAAAAGAAACCAGGGAGGTGTTTACGTTGGTAAACAAGAGTAAACGGTTCAGGGAAACCGTCTTGGTTTTTGTTCCTCGTCCCATGTTTCAGAGGAAGCCCGGTTACTGCGGCCGCCGGGTTCCGATCACTATGCGGATGGGGGGGAGGAGGGTGCGGATTGATTGAAATCGGCATAGCAGGTCGGTCTATGATTAGTACAACTATTAGTAGACCCGGTATGGGGATTATAATGGGCTTCCCTGTCATCGTTTTCTTCGAGAATTTTTATCTTTTTCTTATTCTTAATACACGCCCATATCCAACTCTTTTTCTACCAGTATTCCAAACCCGTGTGGTAAGAAGCTATTGCGATAAAGCCTGAAATCATCATAGCTTTTTATTCCTATCCAGGGGGGAATAAAGCTAACCAGAAGTGTCTTTGGGCTAGACTGGGTATCTCAGCGTCACTCTCCGGCTTGGACCATTCGGGAAATGAAAGTGTACATGGCGAGGATAGGTTTTTTTTCTTTGCAAATGGAGAATAGAGATAAGAAGGGAATGAGCAACAGTGATATTCTCTCGCCGGGGGTTGTCTGTCCGGTGTGTGGGAAAACAATGCATTGCTCTTGCTTACGTCTTGTCAAAAAAGCTCAAAGTCTATCCTACCGGTACTTGATTCATGCCTCCAGGTGAGCTGTCACCAGATTTTAGACTTTCGTTCACACCGAACCGACGTCAACCTTGTTCAGGGATTTGTAATCTTCAATTTGTAGGAATTGGGACAAAAAGATGCAGAAATCTTGGTTCAACGATAGACCTTGACCCCTCGCCAGGCTACCGACGTATCCAGATACGAAGTACGTGGTACAAAATAACTAGTTCTTGGGGCATATTTTGACCATGGCGTGATCGACAGTGTCAAAAGTCAAGCGCAAAATCTCTTCTCGGGGTTGGGTGAAATTCTTGAGCATGAACATTTCCCGTTCTGATCTAGACAGCCTTGTTTATTTTGACTCTGGCAGCGTCAATCGGGGGGATTGTTTTCTCCTTTTTTGCAAGGAAGGTATCAATCAGCATTCAGTTCCGCTTCCCGTTTTCCACATCAGTTTCTACTACTCTCCATTAGTACAAGTGTTTTGATTCAAAGAAATTATACTGTAGTAGTACTCCCACCTAACCCCACCAGCAAACCATCTTTTTATTCCATGGCTCCCGAGGGCGAAACAACGGGTACGAAAAGTCCTGAGACGTATCCTACCTACAACAGCCCCGACTACCACCGCCAGTCTTTGCCGGTCATTCGGTCTTTAACAAGGGAGAAACCAATCGATGGGGGCAAGAACTGTGCGGAAAAAAAGTATATTTACCAAAAAGAACATCCCTACTTAGCCGACATAACCGCATCAACTACCACGGTCCAAATGGTTGTCGTCCCAAAGTGACCCGTGATTTGTAAGTTGGGACAAATAAAGGGTTCTCGGTTGAATATTCAGCGCGGGCGGGGCGATGGCACGCAATGGAAGTGTTTTGCGTGACCTGCGTGTACCGTAATTGGCGACTGGACGGTGTTGTGTTGCCGAATTATATTAATATAATGGTACATATAATATTATACAACAGGTATATAGGCTTTGACTAATCATGCTCACTATATATGTGGTTCAAGTGGTGCAGATAATCCACTACGGGTACAAGATACTGCTTACCAACTTGTTACCATGTGCAACTCTCTATAAGTGGTACTACTATGCCCCCCTTTAAGGCCGAAGGTTCAGTAAATACATGCACGTGGTAAACATGGTGGCAGTGGTGATATAATAAGGCACGGACGTCTGTGGAGCTGGCATCGATGTACGGATGAGTGAATGGTCAGTGGAGGCCAGATTTGTACCGAATCATCTGGAAGTCAAACGGTTCCTAGGTTCCCCTATCAGCACAGTCGCGATATGTTTTAGATATTTGATATGTATGGAGTTTTCATTAAAAGGTAGTATAGTTAGTACATCTTAACCAGTTGAAACCCCAGGAACTGGACCATGGTACAAGATCGGCGTAAAACGACCCTATGGTTGCCATGAATGTACCCTAGTAGCGTTGTACTGCCGTACTATACAGGTGGGATGATTACCAAAGGCCAGGCCGCCAAGCCGAGGGTTTTACCGGACTTTGAAAGATAGGCGCATCCCAAATGGAATGTTAATTGTTTGACCATGGAGACTTTTTGCCGTTGTTGATGTGGAAAACCAACATTGTCTTCCTCGACATCGAGTCAAGTCTCTGCATACTATGGCACATATATTTGTTACACTGTTCCTGAGTGTGGAGCCAGAAAAAAAAAAGAAAAGAAAAAAACGCCCTCATCAATAGGCGATTTTTACCCCGTAGTCTTGAGCTCCACGATCATTAGATTAGAGGCCCCGTGACATAGATCGACCGAGTGGCATCAGTTGATGAGCTTTTCCCCTTACCTATGCCCCTGAGAGAAGCATATCCGGTTGTTTGTGGACAGAAAGCATGTTACTTTCCAAACTTCCAAAATCTCGTACAGTTACTTATCTTGTCTTTGTCTTTTTTTTTCTCGCCCCTGCAAAGTTTCAGCGACAGTTTCAGTGTGGTATTGAACCAAATTATACAGAAAATACTTGGTTCTAGCTAAGGAAAGTAACGTGCTGCCACGAGGTCGGAGTAATATGCTCGAGCGTTTTATTGTTTCCGCACAAACCGATCTCCGTTGTCCGAGATCCAATCCAGTAAAAATGAAGGGAAAGAAAACCACCCGCGGAGGAAACGAAACGAACCGTGCGGTTCGGGGTTTGCCTTTTTCGCGCTCCGGATCTTTTGCGCGGACTTGTGAGGACCACTTCAACAAAGCCCATGATCGGAATTACCGTGGTTCCCCAGCTGACGGGTCTTAAAGGTGGTTAGAGTTTCCAGCCTTGCAACGTGCTAGCAGGTATCTTGCGTGTGCAATAAGTTTACGTACCTAAGGGTTACATTCGAAAAAAAATTGTCTGAGCACAAAAGGACGATGCCATTGACGGGGATACCCCTTGGACTTTGCTGATATATTTTGGGAGCAAAAGGTTACAAAAGTTTCCTTCTCTTGTCAACATTGTTGCATATGCTTCGTAGGTAAGGCTAGTAGGCTAAAGTGTGGTTTCCATCCTTCGGCGCAATGATTTATGGCTTGTGTAAGTGTATATACATGTATTAGATAGATAAATAGATTTATATTCATCTGTTTGTTGAACGTCAAATCCGATTACCAATCATCAATGTGAGTCACAGATCATCAACAGATGCCAAGCTACTCTATTCAAAATACGAATAATTAAGATTCCATCATCCCAAATCATGGAGAAACCACACACATGTTTGTTTCAAATTTTTCCAGCAGTGTCCAAGGCATACACATACCATTGAACAATTAGTTACACATCACCCTCCAGTACTGCTTCAAAGTTATTTCGGCACCAGGCAATCCTAAAACCTTCAATCAAGCGATAGTATCAACGTTATAACACGCCATCTAATAGTAGCATTTGGTTGCTATAAACAATAATACTACGTGATCATCGACTCCCCGACCCCTA
>JAVHJQ010003210.1:0-11524 GCA_031306095.1 Pyricularia sp. CD86 | reverse complement strand
GCCTACTTCAGCACCATGGTGTATCCCACTCCTCTTCTCAGCACAGCATGTTGGTTTTTGCTCTTTGGTAGTGCAACACCTTCTCTGTTTCACTGTGAAAAGTCTGAGCAGAAATCCGGCGGGAAAGGGCTCATCTTAGACCAGTTGATAAAGCTGGGTCCATACCCTGATCGGGACAATGAACTTTGCACGAGCTTGCGTGAGCATTCGCTTGCGGCGAAGAGGTCACTAGGTCCCTCAAAGGCGGAGATAGTCCGCCAAGCCGAGGTGGCTGTCTGGAAGAATCTTGAAGTATTCACCGAAGATGCCCTAGATAATTACTGGCTGACTGTGGGAGGCAAGCGGTGGTCGGCCGGGCGCTTCGAAACCACTCAAGTCGGCTGGCTACGCCGCAAGGCAAGTCAACGCCAGAGGGTTGGCAATGATATAAATACAGGACGGCCAAAGCCTCGCTTGCGTCTGTGGCTACTTGTTGGGAGCACTGTCGCGACCGACATCGGTGCGTTGCAGGCGACGGCAGGAAAAGACGCCCTCTTCCAAGTCGCTTCGCAATTCAATTGTCTCGAGTCATGGACCCCGAAACAACTCGTACCTGTACATCATTACTTCCGGGATAATACTCAAGGTGCACGGGCAGCTATAAGCGCATTTCCAGCCGCTTTGCTCCGCCGGTATCGGGCCACCAAGATTGATTCGCGACGCCCACGGTTCATACAAATGAACCATGGCCAGCAGGTCAACTTGCTTGACCAGGTGGTTGACGCATCTATCGACCCAATACTGAATGGTTATTTGACCGGCGAACACACAACGGATATCCCGAAGCTTGTCCGAGCGATCCAAGATAACGAATACAAAATTAAAGTTGGTATACACACGAACGCCGAGGTCGTGATGGGCGCCAATTGGTACGGTCACGTAGAAGGCTCGCCGCTCATCACACAAGTTTTTACCTCGACCGTGGCGGGAGGGCCTTATAAAGGCGAACAGTTTCTCGGGGAGGATAATTTCTCAAGGATCAGCTCCAGCTTGTTGCCCGCTGCATACAAGGGGACTTTATATGCGGCAGCGAGTAAAGGCATGCGCAAAGCTGTACTCACTTTGATTGGAGGCGGCGCGTTCAACAATGACATGCTTAAAATCTGGGAGGCTATCGAAGAAGCTCTCAAGGAAGTCGAACCTGTGCTTTCCAGTGACCTGGATGTCTTTATCACCATACGCAACATGGATAAGTTGACCCGCAGAGTGCCTGCACAGCACGTGATGGAAATGGTGAGGGGGTTTGGGGGTGCCATAATTAGGTTTGAGCATGACGACACGATTTCTATCGAGCGTTAGTAGCTAGACTAGGGTTATTTGCGGAATCCCTTTCGTGTATAGCAAAGCATAGCACATCATCCAGGTACTGGTAGAATGGAGGGCAAACCAAAAAGTATGGGGGTTCCAGCCCTAACCCTGGCAATTGTTGCCTAATTACCTACCTTAAGTAGTTACCTAAGGTACCTTGCTACCTACCTGAGCTTCGATTGAGCGGTGGGTGGGAAAGCACTGCATTGCATTTGCGTTGCATTTAGAGTCTGTGAAAAGGCACGTGCCGGTAGAAAAGTCGTGCTGGTGGCAAAAGAGCCGACTGGGGTAACTAACTACAGTACCTTCTCTAATTTGGCTGAGACACTCGCTTGCGCCTCTGGTGTTGGCGAGGGTCTGGTCTGATAAAGAAGAACCTTCAGACCAGCGACAGACACACAGCAAACAGCTTTGAGGATCAGACCAGGCTACAAGCTAGCACAATATGCTAGCTACCTTGCTACGTAGTAGCCAGCAAATCCAGCCCACGTTAGTACCCAAGGTAGGCATCAAGGCACATCCCCCGCAAAAAGTCGTGATGGCTTACGAAGTGCGGGGTAGCGCATGAATCGAGGCAACCGTCACACGATCCATGACCTTGTTTCTACTTGATTGCTTCTTGAATTCCTACTTCTACCATCCTCTTGCATTCCGTATATTGTAATGACCAAAAACGTCTTTGCTCCACTAGCTTTATCTCATTTTCCAGCCTCGACCTTTCGTAGTCGTCGACATCTTGTCCCCATCCAGTGGAGGGTCAAGTCAAGCGAAGCGGGATCGTGCCCACTGCAGGGCGGGAGCCCGCCCCTCCCCCGGATTATGGGAGGATCCTTGTGGATACCAAAGCCTGGGGAAAAGGGGGAATTAGAACCGGCTAGTGGGGCCTAGCGTAGAAAACAAAGGGTCCCCGCGTCCTTGACTCTCCACTGCCAGTTTTGAATTGCCGACTTGGTGATCAGCTGAGGAAAGTTAGTGTTGACATGGATAACATACGAAGTATGTATATAATTGCTAACCAACCAAACAAAAAAAATAAAAAATAAATGAAGCCGTCGACCTTCCAGACTTTAATCTCTTTTACAAATTTATAATAAATAGCATGACAAAGTTGCAATCGTATAACATTGGTTCCTTGGGGTCGTCCTCTTTTTGCACAACAATGGATGGAATGTGGGTTGAGTTTGTGGGAGGGTGGGTGGTCTGAGGCCCGCAGGATGACCGCCCACCCGTCTGCAGTTCTGGCCGTTGTATTGGTGTGTGAGATGTGTGCTGATCCTGGGGTGTTTTTGACGTATGAGCCGTGTCGTGATTGGTGCTTGGAGCCATGGCTGAGACGCCTCTGCTCATTTCCATCTTGTTTACCCCGCTTCCCGGCTGCTTCTGGCATGTCCTGGACTGCCATGCTTGGCTTTTCGACTGAACCTCCCAAGGTACCCTACTCGCGTTTATTTTGTTTTCGTTTACCTAGTTGGTTCGCTAGCGCCACTGCATGCCATGCTGAATTGAATTTCCTTCAGGTTCTTCCATGTCCATCGCCGTCTTCAGTGGCAGCCGGGGTGGATAGATGAAGGGGATGCTATTTTACAGCTGGCAAAATTAAGCAGTCATGAGCAGGGACAGGTGACAAGCAATTAATGCTAAGCTAAGTGAATCGGAGAGAGGCTTGGGCATTGCTCGTGTGCCCGACCACCCCGAAGAGCATGTACCGAGTAAATACTAGCTACCTTAGGTCGGTAGGGTACGTCTCCCTTGACATCCAATAGTTTAGTACCGCCGAACCCAAGGTACCATGGGTTTGGATGGATATTCGAGGGGAGATGACCAGCCAGCTGTCAAAGCACACGCGTTCTTTCTTCCTCCTTTCCCATAAAAGGAATGCCCATCCTCTTGTCACACCTTCATACCTTCCATCCTCCCCAACCTCCAACCTACTGGACATCTTCTACCCAGCCGTGATTAATCATTTTCATCAGCCGACATTTTACATCATCAGATCACGTCTCCAATCAAACAAAGAATGTGAGTTGGCATCCTTTCCATACACAACGCAACTAGCCCAATTCATCGCCAATTATCATTCCCATTCCACCTCAACGACTGTGTTGGAAGACTTAGCAGACAGTTGAGTCGAGCTAGGTACCTAGTGTCCAGTGAATCTTGTCGTACTGGACGTTTGTTTCAAACAACCAACAAAAAAAAAGAAAACATTCCTTTAACCAGTCTACCTTTCCTTCATCAGTTATTGGCATCACGACCTTTATCACACCCTTTCTTGGACCTATCACTGACATTATACCGATACTAGCCACCATTACACACACACACACAAATCAAAATGCCCGTCCGAATCCCCACAGCCCGCACCTCCGAGGTCCTCTGCTTCGGTGCCGCCGGCGTCTCCGTCTTTGCCCCTCTCTACATGGTCCTTCCCGGCGCCGAGGAGCGCCTGGCCTCTCAGACGGTCCGTTGGGCACCACGCTGGGAGCGCAATATCGGTTTCTTCACCCCAGCCGCTGAGCGGGGCATGCAGCGTGTCAAGCCACCTGTCGAGCGTGCCGTCAGGCGTATAGACAACCGCCTGCCCCTCGAGAGGATGGCCAAGAACCTCGGCGGCAGGATCGAGAGGAGCTTCGTCAGGTTCACCCCCAAGCCGAAGGAGTAAAAAAAGCCCAACGAAGAAGCCGGTCTATTTTGATGTTGCGGTGCTAGGATACCTACACACATGCATACATTCACTTGCTTCAATCATGGACGTATACTTGGGTTGCGTTCAGGACGTCCAGACCCTGAGATGGTGGCGTCCAAGTCTGTCAGATTGCCTCTCATGGCATAATGTACTGGCTAAAAGGCCGGATTTTCCTTCAAATTCTTCCTTGTTTGCATTCAAAAGCATCAAGCATACTTGGGGTGTTTGGGATCCTTTACATAGGAACACTATGAATAAAGTCGATGGAATGTCTTACCCGCCCAGTTCCACTGCTGTAAATGTTTTTACAAACTCATAAAGCTTGGTCATCGACGTTATTAATTATCTACGTGATTAGGACAGTGAGGGAGAACATGACCTGTGTGATAACAATCTGCTGAGTTCGCCAATCAATCATATAATTGCTCAAACGATATACCGGGTGCTGGTGTGGCTATTTAACTACCTTCACACGACTAGAAAATCACCTGATTACTACTATTTAATAATTAGTCCACAAGTACAAATCGCCACCTAAACTTTTACCTGCACCATTAACATTGCCTTCAACATTTGTGAAAGCTGTGATGGCTGGACTATACGTGAACCTTTGTATTAATCCATTCCCGTCCGCGTTTTAGTTTTTGACATTGTAAATAAACCCATGTCGCAAATTGTGTAGGTTAAAAGGGGTTTGTGGCTTTGTACTATTGTACAGTAAGAATTGTTCCCGTATCAACCGGGTGGTCTATTAGTCAAGTACTATGTAGGTTACGAGAACAGCTAGCTAGACCCATCCTGTTCAACATGCTCGCCCGAAGGACAAGCCACTTCATATTCGAGCAACAGCTCTACACCTTTTCCAGGATTAAGTGTCACATCCCATACAATCTCGCCCTTTTGCTTCAGAACAGCCACTGCATGACCCCAAGTCCTGTCACCCTTCTCACTGAGATCCTCATTAACCACAATTTCCCCAGCAGGAACTCCCTTTCCGCCCGGGACCAGCCCACGAGGCAAGGTAATGTCAACTCGTAGTCTTTCGTCCTGGCTGACGGGGACCTGATCGAGCACGGAGACCGTGACTGGCTTGGCGCCAGACCCGGTCGCTCGCGTGTTACCCAAGTTCAAGCGTCGGCGGTAGACGCTGACGTTGTCACGAACCAGGAGGCCCGACGTGCCCCGCTTGACCTCGGGTTTGGCATACGCAACCGTGACGGCGGGGTCGACACCCAGTCCAACGACCAGCGAATGGCCAGGCTCACAGCGCGGGAGGGAGACGCGCCCGATGAAGCTGCCGTCGAGAGACAAGCCGACCGGCCCGTTAAGTAAAGTCAGTTTGCTGGTGTTGAGCACCTTTGCCTGCAGAAACGCGGCCGGCTTGTACTTGGCCACCACCGTGTGCGAGAAGACGACATTGGTAAATGCGATCGTAGCAATGCGGGACTTGGAGGTAGTAGGTGCCGGTGCGAGAGTCTTTAGCCCGGGCAGCTCGTAAGTGGTAGTGAGACCAGCCTCTTCAAGTGTGGGCTTTTGAAACTCCAAGGTTGGCGGTGGAAGGGGCTCTTCTTGGTCGACCGCGTAGGCGGCACTTCGACTGGGGCCTCCATCAAAAAGTGCAAATCCGGCTTCATTGCAGGACTCGTCCTCCTCCTCTCTTTCATATTCTTCTTTAACCTTGATAGCAACTGACACTCTCTTTTCCCCAAAGAGCTTATCACGATTTAGTTGTGCATCCGCCGTAGACTTTGGACCAATAATTTCACGAGACTTGCGTTCTTCTCGGCTCTCGAGCACATCATCCCACTTCTTGGTCCTGGGAGCAAGTCGGATGCCCCAGGGCTTGAGTTCGGGTACTTCACTGCCGACACCACACAGAGCGGTGCGGCTGGTAGACAGCATCATCTTGCAGTTTTCCCACATCTCGGACGTGTGGTTGGTGACCTGCGCGTCAAAGTGTAGTCTACCCGAATTGGAAGCCGTCGAAAACGCTAGGTCGTAAGATGGAGTCCAAAAGGCCCATGAGGTCAGGTATGACAGGGACAAACTGCAGGACGTCCCTAGCATGCCATACCCCAACTCGACACTGGTCTTGTCGTTTGCGACCGACATGGTTTCGTTAGCCAGGGAGCTGCGCCTTGATGAACCTGGCGTGACATCCACAGCCTCCAGCGTAACGAGAACCGTGTAGCACTTTTTGGGCCAGAAGAGCATGCGCTCCTCCCGTTGTCGGACTCTCTCGGCTTCTTTGTCAAGATTCACCAGGGCCTGCTTGTGCTTTTTCTGCACTTTGGCCTTTTGTTGCTTTTTATACTCCTTGAATGCCTTGGCGCGTTCTTTGGTCATAATCTTTTCTAGGCGTGACTGTTCCAGGCGAAGGTCCACGAGGACGGCTTGTATTTCTCGCCACCGGGCCGAAGCATCGTTGGAATTCAGTGCCAAAATTTCCCGCTCTTGCTTGTAGGTTTGCAGAGCCTGATCGATTTCGGGACAGTTTTTACGGTGCAGCGACTTGCCCCAGGCATCGAGAAACTGAAGTCGCATCGCTGCACTATCCTGCAGGTCTTCGATGATGTGTTCGTCCCCTAGCACGGTTTCCAGTCGCTTTTGCAGGGTTTGTAGCTTTGCCTCGGCGTCTTTGTACTCGATGCTTTCCGATGGTCCCTCATCTTCAAGGTCGGTATCGTCCTCGTCTGAGTCGGAGTCATTGTCGGGAAAGATGTCTTCGTAAATGTCGCGGTTGGGAAGGAGCTTGACAGTGATGTCGGTGATGATGGCTGAGCCTGTGCCCTCCACTTTTATCGAGTCTTCGTCAACGGTCGGTGACAGACCCGCAATGATGATCTGGTTAATGCCTGGCTGTATGGCGCGATTGGGAGGATCAGTCTGAGTTAGCAACTTCAAGCATGAGCAGCAGCAGGATGGGGATACAATGGTACCTTGAGAAGGACATCTCTGACGTCGCGAATCACCTGTGCCTGAGCCGGGAACAGAGTGACGGATCGTGTCGCCAGGTCGCGCACGTGGTATTTGCGACTGTGAATCGTCGTAGACATCGTGTATTGAGGATATGCTTCCTTGTGACTACCTGGTGCAAGCAAAATGACGCCGAGACTGGACACTGGCCGAGCTGGGAGTAATCGTTTTAAGCAAGATCAGAATGCGCGGCCTACGCAACATGCTTGCTGCTGCTGCCTGGGGCGGGTTTTTGCAATGCATTGCTGCAGACGGAGCGCTAGAATGGCCTTCTATTCGTCGCAAACAAAGCCACAAATGAATCATCGTGACGTTCGACGGGCAATTGCCAAATTTGGATGCAGTACGCAAAGTCAGCCAGAAGTTTTTGTACGTTGTTGTAACCCAGATTAGACCTTGAATGCAGGTCGGCGGCGCAACTTGAGCAGCCCGGCTGGAATTGGGGTAACAAGCGGGGGTGCGGTCTCTAAACGCTGTACTCGCAACGCGGTTGGCGTTGTAGGGGGTTGGCTCCACACTCGGCGAGGATAACTCATTTTGACTCTGAAGACACGGAATACCAAATACAGCAGGATATAACCCGCTGCTTTAGAAGAAGATGGTAGAGGAAGTGAAGAAAATGTCTTATCTCTTAATTCGCAAGAAATGTAAACCGAGACCGAGGAGACCTGCATGCGATCAAACTATATAGTACAATCTACGTTACAATTCGACAAGCACTGATGGTGTAATGGTAACATCGAAGCTTCCCATGAAAGTGGCTTGGTCTCCGATCAGGATAATGCTTTGGCCCCGGATTCGATTTCCGGTCAGTGCAATCTTGCTGTTCTTGTTTTGCTTTTATTTTTTTGCTAGCTGCTCAATCAACAAGACGTGTATTTGGTTGCAGTTTTCATTCTAACTCTTCATCTCTAGCTATTGGGCTGATAATGTGATGAGATGGAAATCCCTGGATTGTTTTCAGGATAGAGCGTTTGGGCCAACCTTCCCGCCATATTGGCAGACTTCTTAGATTGAGAGTGTTTTGAGGCCTGCCTACAGAGGAGTTCTACAGGGGCCGGCTTAAATTCCGACAAAGTTCGGCGATTAATGTGGAGGGCCCACCAATCCACTGCTAGGGTGGTTAGAATAGCCCAACAGAAGGGGTCAATAAACTGAGATAAAACAGTAAGGCGCCTGAATTAAATCCGATGGTTGACGGGTTGTACGACATGTTATATGTTTCTCGTGGCTAACATCAATAGTATAAATAGCCATGCATTTGTTAGGTTTTCAGGACGGAAGATAGAGATTCGATCAGCACACCAAAACCATTCGATCAATCCCACACTACGCATCTACAAATCCACTTCAAACATGTCTGCCCAAACCCCTAACAAGCCTTTTCGCATGGCCGTTCTCCTCGAGGGCGTTCAGGTGTCAGACATTATGGGCATTGACATAATCGGCAATCTCTCACGCAAATACGTCGACGCGGCGCAGGGACTCAACCCAGCCATTGCCCGCTTTGCAGGATCCGCAATAGACCTGGAGATCTTTTACCTCGCCCAAACCCTAGCCCCGACCGAGGTCACGCCCTCGTTCAAGTATCTCCCCAACATGACATACGACGAGTGCCCGCGTGATCTGGACCTCGTACTCGATTGGAGGCAACGGGTTCGAGTCGCAGACCGATGCCTCCAAAAAGTTTATAAAAGAGGCTTGGCCCAAGACGCGCGTGTGGATGACTACCTGCGTCGGCACCCTTTGGCTCGCATCTGCTGTCGACCTGGCCGGGTTGAAGGTCACCACCAACAGGGTGGCTATCGAGTTTGGCAAGCAGCTATATCCTGCGGCGGATTGGCTGGACAAGAGGTGGGTGGTGGACGAGAAGGTCTACGAAGGCCAAGGCAAGGGGGAGCTGTGGACTGGAGGTGGTGCTGGTGCTGGTGAGTATCTTGACATGCGAATGATGTGTTTTCTTCTTCTTCTTCTTCTTCTTCTTCTTCTTCTTCTTCTTCTTCTTCTTCTTCTTCTTCTTCTTCTTCTTCTTCTTTGATGCAGAGCAGCTAACAAGCAATTCTAGGCCTCGACATGGTCACCGAATGGTGCTACCAGAACTTCGACAAGGATTTTGTCAACGCCTTGTCTACCTACCCCCTCGAGCTCCAGCCTGGTCGCAGCTTTGACCAGAACTACAACTACGACCTCAAGGATGTTGGAGGTCCTTGGCAGCCTGCGCAGCAGGCCTCATAGAGATCGAATTTCGGTATTTCTTTTGGTGCAAACATTTGAAATGATACTTGGAATTGCAGGCTTAACAATACTAAATATACGAGTAACTATGTATGCTTGATGTGGCAATCATTTAGACAGACTGAAAGCAGCAAACTTGCTTACTCTATGCACTGGTAATACCAATCGTTCAGCTTCACACACCTGAAAGGGCTCACGCAAACGATACCGCCCTGCCAGTTGATACCACCACATTGCTGCCACTGCGGCACCGTGCCAGGACTCGTAGCAGGTGGAGTGGTCTGCTGAGGAGGAGCACTGGTCGTGGTAGAAGTAACGCTGGTTGTGAAACTGGTAGGAGGAGATGTAGTTGCGACAGTGGTAGTCGGCAAATTTGTAGCAGGACCACAGCCGGAGCCCGTGGCCTTGGCGCGCAGGACACTCGAGACAGACGACCAAGCCGGCTTCTTGTTGTAATTGGCATCGTAAAGCATCGCATCACCCGTGCCGGGGAAGGTGCTGGGGATCCACGAATGCTTGTCGGTAAATCCCCAGACTGTAAAGCCAACACAGCGTGGGCCAACGTCGAGGCATGATCCTACCATGTTGGCGTAGTCGACACCCTGCTGAGCAGCAGCCTGAGAGCTGGCCGGGAGGCTCGAGTGGCGAATGTCTACCTCGGTGTACGACACGTCAACATTGAGAGCCGTGAAGCGGCGCAACATTGTTGTCAAGGCGGACCGGGATGGGGTTGAGCCGACAATCATGTGGCCCTGAAGACCAACCGCGTCGATGGGGGCGCCTGCAGCCTGTACTATCTTGACGAGTTCGACGGCACGGTCTGTCTTGGCCTGGTTGTACTCGAGATTGTAGTCGTTGTAGTAACTGGAACCAGATGTGCTCTGTTAGTAGGGAGCAGGGAGGCAGTCAGGACGCATCACAAGGACCTTGAAGCAACACATACAGCTTCGTGTTTGGGTCGGCAGCCTTGGCAGCTTTGAAGGAAAGAGGAATGAAATCAGTGCCAAAGACTCGGTAAAAGACGCTGTCGCGCCAGCTACCGTTGTCGTCAATGGCCTCATTCACTACATCCCAGGCATAACATTTGCCGAGGTAGTGACCCATGACGTTGTTGATGTGGGTTACAATGACCTGCTCCAGGGATTGCCTGTTCCAGCTACCAGATGACACTGAAAGGTGATAACGATTAGCAGCAGTTCGTTGGCTTCGTATTACATTGTCCGCTTTGGATGCAATCTTACCCCAGCCCGGCAGCTGGCTGTGCCAGACCAAAGTGTGACAACGCAGGACCTGATTGTTGCGGGTTGCGACGTTGGTGACAATGTCTCCCTGCGAGTACGAGAACTGGCCTCTGTTGGGCTGGGTTGACTGCCACTTTTGTCCATTTTCGGGTACAACTTGACCGAACTCGTTGATGTCGTTGACAATGTTCATGTACGGTTGCTCGTTCACGGCCCCCTCACCGACAGCCGTACCAAAGTACTGCAAGCCAGCGGCTTGGGCGACTTGATTGAGGCCGCATGCTTGAGCATTGACAGTGAGTAAGAGGAGGCCAACCAGGGCGGGCAGAAAGATCGCGGAAAGCATTTCGAAACAGTCTCTCCCGAGGAGGGTAGCTACACAAGTTACGGCATAAAGCAAGACTGGGCGCTGGTAAGGAGAGATGGAAAACAGAACAGGCAGGCTTATAAGAGAAGCATACGATGTTTTTTTCTTGGCATGATTGATGTCCAACACTTTGTAATAACTGCTAAATCCTCTGCAAAAGTTTATCACTGCCCAATCGGGGTGGCTCCGTGAGATTTACCCATTGCGGCTTAGAATTGGTTGCCAAACCGGCCCAACGGGAACGAACCACGAAAGTTTACCATATAGCTTGGCCTGATACCGGCTTGGCTTAATATAGCGACTGCGGCAAGTTTGGTCCATAATATGGATTTGGATTATCCTGTGGAGCCGTCGGAAGATCGGAGGATAGGAAGATATAAGAAGGCTTAGCATGGTAACAAACACTAATACCCCATGTCAGATGATCAGATTATCGTGCGAGGAAGATTGGAAGCGAAGCCAGATTAATGAGACGCGCAAATTAAAATGTGTATCTACCTGGGGCTGCACAGCATGCGCAAGACTGCGGTAATTGACTTGCTGGTGCCTCAGAGTACCATTCGTTTGGCGTCGCGGCTAAATTAATACCTGCCCACTCGACTACCTACCCGTGCTGGAGCTATTTTGTAATTTTAACACCAGGAAAATTCCACCAATGAACAAGCATATTTG
>JAVHJQ010003185.1:0-15396 GCA_031306095.1 Pyricularia sp. CD86 | reverse complement strand
AGGCTTTTCGTTGTTAGGTTTTTCGGTGTGGCCAACAGGGGGGGTGGCCATCAGGGGGTACCCAACGTTAATGATGATGCAGTTCTTCAAAGCCCTCTCCTTTTGTCTAGAATTTCCATGAAATAAAAGTCTAAATTTATCTGTAGTTCAGGACCCTGAAGGTGCTATTTTCAAGGTCCCCCTTTTCAAACGTGGACTTTCCCACATTCCCACACTGGAGTTCGTTCTTTTTTTTTTTTTTTACGCACACCTTGGAGCAAACCACCTTAAGTTTTACCGCATCCATCCGGGAAAAAGTGCTGCACCATTGATAGCCTGTAGGGTGGCAAACGTCATAGCCAGATTCTCGCAATTCTACCAAGGTTGAGGGAGGAAACATAGTCATGGAACTTGGTTTTTTGGACCCTCCCCGTTCCCCCCATCTGACGTAGTCCCCCGGGTGGATCGGCACGGTCTCGGCGGGCACACGGCCAAGAGTTTAATTCGGGCCCCCGGTTCCCCATCATCATGTGTGTGCATCTTGATATTTCCGCGGGTGTTTCGATGCAAGCTGTATTAGATTTTACACCCAAAGACTACTACAGTCCTAATTCCACGATTTTAGTTAAATATGATCAAGTTCTTTTGATAAAATATTACGCGAACGTGGCAGATAGTCGCCGTGGTCAAGAACTTTACTAGAAAAAACATGCTGTGTTCAACAAGAGAGATCTAGGCAAAATTAAAATTCCCTTAGCTTCAAAGTGAGCACGGTTCTGTACTATGGACAACCACCTGAGGGTAGGCAGTATAATCTGAAGATGCAATATCCGTGATAAAATATCTGCGAGCCTGCGAACTGGCTTCAATAAACCCTGCAAGAACAAATATAGAACCTTCGAAAAAAATATCTTGCACCGCTCAACATGATGCAGTGAAAGCATCGCAAAACAAAGAGAACTAACCATACTCCAGCGTACAAACGACACCTCCAGTCAAGACTTTAATCCGAGTCAGAACCTTCGTCGCCAATCCCCAACAACGTCTTGTCCAAATCGTCCAGACCGTCCTCTTCAGCTTCACCCTCGGCTTCAACCCCGTCCATCGCATCACCATCACCATCACCATCCCCGTCCCCATCACCCTCACCATCACTGCCACTGGCCATGCCGAGCAGCAGCTTGTCAACATCCTCCAGCTCCTCTGCATCCTCTCCAGTGTCTCTGAGCTTGGACTGTCGTGCTGGCCCTGTGCCATTAACGGCTGGCTTCTTGCTGCGCCTATTTGCACCGGCAGGGCTGGCAGTAACCCTTCTCTTTGCAGCACCATTGGCGAGGCTGCTTCCGCCCCGGGCGCCACCCCTCCGCCGCCGAATCTGCGCTCGCGGCGTTAACGCTGAGTTGTGATCGATTTGGAAGCTTTCATCCTCATCACCCATGATCGAGTCTTCTGCGCCCGCCATCATCGTGGCATCGCCATCATCCTCAGTCTCGTTGGGGTCTTGACCGTTTGTCGTCGCGTCCGGCGGCGGCGCCAACCGCTTCCTCTTGATAGTTGGGACATGGGTGACTGTGCTGTCTTCTGCGCCTGAAAGGCCCCACCTCTCGAGCCGCCTGGCAGCCCGCCGGAAAGCAGCTGCGTACGAAGCTGCTTCCTCGCCAAAGTCGTCCTCCTCGTGCACAAGCGGACACAGGCCCCCAAACCCGCGTGCTCTATAGGGGGTCTTCTTTCCTCCTATCACGGCGCAATGCAACGCCGGGTCCGGGTGGCTGACACCAGCGGCTGCTATTCTTTGGTGTTCCATGAACGTCTCCTCGCCTTCACTGTCCTCGACCGGATCCGGCATCGCAGGGTGGTCTGTGTCGGGCCCAGCTCGCAATCTGCAGACAGCGCGAAAGATGGCGCCATCCAGTCGCCGCGTCTTACGGGCGTAGTGGTGCTGCTTACGCACCCCACGATCCAGGATGTGGTTGACGCGAGCCGATCGATTGTGCTCAACGGCGATCTGATGGGCTGTGGGAGGCCGGGGTTTGCGACCCGTTCCGCCGACCTCTTTGGGTTCGGGCGGAGCAGGCGACGATGCCCCCTCGAATATCTGGTACTTGAGCGCTGCGCCCGGCCTCTTGGCTGCAGCGGATCCAACCGGACCCGCGAGCTGCCGTGGCGTTGCTCTGGGAGGTGGAGTGGACCGTGTACTATCCATATCCGACTCGTGCCGCGAGGGTCGCATTCTGGGGAGCACGCCGGGGCTACCAGCAGCGAGGATCTCCTCTGGCCCATTAGGCATGAAGACCCTCGGCCGTGCGCCGCGCTTGCTCTGAGTGTCAGTCACGAAAGCCTTGTCAGCATCGATAATTTTGGCACGCATTCGCTTCTTCTCCTCGCCGAACTCGCGCTCCTCGGGCGTATCGACATTCTCCGGTGGGTCGCCGGGCTTGATCAGCTCGAGCCTCGGAACACCTTGGTTCGCAACGTCGAGACCGTAATCAACTCCGGCGCCGAATGGATTCTCCTCACAGCCCTCCTCGGTGAAGTCCGACTCCAAGTAGAACCACATCATCCACAAGAAGGCACGGGCGCGCGAAGCGGATGTGAACTGTGGCTTCATGACGAGGTCTTGAAATTCTTGGTCTGGAGGAAAGTGCATTTCGGCGATTTTGGGAGCGTTTGCGGTAATGACAAACAAGAGGTTCACCGGGTTTGTCCGGGGAACGTCCAGGCTTTTGACGCGGTCCAGGGAGTTGGGTTCAGCCCTATCTTCGGCTCCTCCCTTAAGGATGGACTTCAGCCTAGGTGCATCTTGCAATTGCTTGTACGTATTACTGTCTTGGTGTGCTTGGAGAGATGGAATCGAATGGTATGTGCGCAGCTGAGCTCGCATTTCAGGAAAGACTGTACAAAACACAAGGGATTAGTCACTTGAACGGCTCGGGTCTAGGTTGGAGCCCAAGAGGCTGATGCATCATCACTCACAGTTGAGGGTCGTGTTCATCCGGCCAATGTTCACCAGTAAACAGACCATAGCCATGCCCTTTGCAGCCTCGCGGTCACTAAGCAGCTTGTCGCGCAGGACTTTGCTGGTCTTGCTGCTCCTGGACATGGTGTCGATGTAGAGATCCGCGAAACACTGCGGACCCAGGCGGTCCTTTTCGTAGCTGTTGGTAAAGACCTTGTGCTCATCGTCAAACACTGCCTTGAGGAAGTCATATTGAATATCCTCGCGCCACAGCGGCTCGCCATCGTTCTTTTTCAAATGGCGAATCTTGCCAGCTTGAGATGCACCATGTGTAGAATCGACCTTTCCAGAGCCACGACCTTTGCGCTTTTCGGCGGGTTGAGGCGTCGAGTCTGCCATTCTCGTGTCTTCGTCCTCTGTTGCGTGCGCGAAGGACTTGTTGTTGTCACCGTGTCCAGGTGAGCTTGGGGGCTCGGCGTCGTTGTCGGACATGGCGGCGGGAGAACTAGGAGAGGCCATGATAAAAAGGAGGGGTGCAAGAGCGAAAAAGTGATTAAACCTTGATTGGCAGTAAATCAGGACAAAAGGACGAAGGTTAGGGGCTAGATGGGACGGATGGTGCGACGGCGAATGACGACAAGCACCGAGCCCAGAAGCTGCAAGCCAACACTCAAATCCGTGAGCACGACGATACGTGTGTCATCTCGAAATGTACAAATCACAAGCGGGCAAAATAAATTATTGTTTGAGGCTTGTCGATCAAAATGACTGAAGGATTGATGACGGTTGTTATGTTTTTTTCGCGTTGATGGAAGAATTGTGCACGACAGAGATTTGATTGTTGATTTTGGTTGCAAGGCGAAAGCAAAGCTCGCTGTGATCAGGTACGAAAACTTTACCCGGTATGCCAGGTTGGTTGGTGGTCGTGCGAGGACGCGACGGCCTGTAGGAGCGGCAGCACTACCCCATCGCGTTGAATTGAATGAAACAATTTCTGGGCGTCAGTCAACGACGCTACTACATTACGAGCCTTGCGATAGGAAAGTTCCCGGGACCGGACCAGCAGGAACAAGCTACGATCAGCTGACGTAACATGATATTGGCCAATAGGAGGTCTGTGTTTCCACAAATCATGATTTCTATTGCAGGGGTGAGTTTCTGACTCGATTTGCCTGCATTACACCAAATTTCTAGGACCAAACGCGCCGCCGGTGTGCATCATCAAGCAGTGAAGTTGGACTTGTTTAACAGAGTTTTATTTACCAGTCAACACCAAACGTCGTTATTGGTGCTGGCACTTGGGAAGCTCGCTGAAAGTGCTCTTTCCTCCCATAATCATCTTCATTCACCATCGCATCATGAGAGGGAATGCGAACGCTCGCAATGACTTCTTGGCATCTGTTTTCTAGATGATTTGATTTACACGAACAGTCCTGTGCTTACAGTCGCATATGAACCAAGCCAGGATCTTTCACCAGAGCCTGTCGCTCTGGGCGCAACTTCAAGACTTTTTCCTTCTTTTTTTCCCCTATCCAGTTCTTCAGGGCTGGGACATCGTAAATCACAAGCATTAGAGATGGAGAGCATTCAGCTCTCACGCATAATGCTGGTCGACGGTAGGAAGAAAGAACATGGGTGACCTGCCACTGCCATAGCGACCGCCAGTTGAACTTGACAGCGTTTTCCCGAACCCGCGTGCTTTCACTGGTCACTCACGCCCTCGCCGTAATCGAACGCGTCTTGCCATCAAGGCCAGGCTTGCACGGCCTCAACTCTTAACATCCACTTGGAGTGCCCCGAGCTTGGCTTGAATGTTGCGCTTCTGCTCTGTACCTCGCATGCAACCGGGATTATCTTCAGCAGCAAGATGTACGTCAAGTCGGATTCGCAGCTACGGCAGTGGCATGGAAATTCCCGAGGGTTCGCTGAATCAAGACTGTGGCACATCTTTCCGCGTAGAGACTTCTTCCTCGGTCGGACGGTAAAAAGTATTTTGATCAATTTTTCATGGTTTTTGAGTCCCGCAAGTCAAACACTCCGCGCAGAGAAACCATAATAGTGTATACGGTCTGTAGCAAGGTCTGTGTGGCGGCGTACTCGTCCCCTCCGCAGGTGCGGCATCCCTCAGCATGCCACCGGTGGCAAGGTCATCGTCTATGACAGATGCGGAAGGGGGCAAAAACCTCCAGCGGCCGCACTCAATCTACGACTTCCTCAGCAGAGCGCCATGAGGAGGAGATTGATGTGGCGTTCCTTGCGAACGTTAAAAGGCAAGAGGCCACAGCGACATCTGCTGAATAAAGTAGGAAACTTAACCGTGCATGTAGGTACCAGGTAATCATGGCCGATGACGAGGTTCTGGGTATGCACACTCTATGGACGAATGCCGCATCTGTTTTTGTCTTTTTTTTTCCTTGTTAATTGCAAGAAAAGCGCGCTACCAGGTTAGTAGGTTTCCAAGTCGGTGCCCATTGCAGGCGGTAACCGCCAAAGGAGTGTTCAAGAAAGCCGATCAAATAGTAGTAGGTGCCATATAACTTGACCAAAAAAGACACAAGATAAGGTACATGTTGATGGCCAGCCCTCTGGTGATGAACTTATGGCCCACGGGTGGCCTGATGTTTTGGGAACGTCGGAGGCGGACGAGCTAGACATGCCCCACCACTGCGCCTGTAGTGCAAGCAATCTATATTGGGGCGGGGTTTCTAATGGGGTTATCCTATCGATCCTTGAATACAAGAAGACAAAGATAACGAAGAACAATTATCATCATTTACAGTACATTCTCTTCGCAGCTGTTTGTATAATAGGTCTCTGACAGCGATTCCATAACATACACCGCAAAACTCAGTAGCTACCATTATGGCAACTGCCGCCAAAATTCCCGTCATAGACCTGGCGTCCAAAGACGAGACGCAGGTTGCTAAGGACCTGGTTGATGCGGCTGTTGAGCATGGCTTTGTGTATATCAAGAACCAAGGCAACGACATCCCAGTGGATGCGATAGACGGTGCTTTTGAACTGGTGAGTATTTTTTCCCTACCCACTGGTGATCAGATCGCTGACTCTCTATCAGGCAAGGAAATTGTTTGCATCATCAATGGAGGAAAAGGCATCCTGCCCCATCCAAACAGACAACCGCGGATACTCAGGCATGCATGTTGAAACTTTGGATCCTGCAAACCAAAGGGTTGGCGATTTCAAAGAGTATGTTTGTGTATTTGCCAGCTTTTGCCAGACAACCCGAGACTTCAAGGTCCTTATGAAAAGCATAATAGCAGCCTTTATACTGGATCAAGAAAAGGGTTTGATTTGACTCACCAGCACTTACTTACCTACATCTAACTTATAGAGCTTTCAACTTTGGCGAGTGCAAAGACGGCAAGCCTCAGCAACCACTCCCGCCATCCCTCATCCCGCACGCCGACCAGATCGGCGCCTTCTTTGACCACTGCTACAGGCTGTCTCTGAAACTCAACACGCTCCTCGGCATCGGCCTGGCCACCGACCCGCCGAGCTTCTTCCGCGACGCCCACCTCCGCGAGCGCGGGCCCTCGGGAACCACCCTGCGCATGCTGCATTACCCACCGCTCGGCGACTCCGCGGGCGCCACGGCCGATGACGTGCGGGCCGGCGCACACTCGGACTACGGCAGCCTGACGCTGCTCTTCCGCCTACGCGGCCAGGCCGGGCTCGAGATCCTGACGGCCGAAGGACGCTGGGCGCCCGTGCCCGTCACGCCGCCCGGGACCGAGAATGACCCTTCCCCGCCGATCCTGGTCAACATTGGCGACCTCCTCAGCTACTGGACGGCGGGCCTGCTGCGGTCCACGGTGCACCGCGTCGTGTTCCCGGTCGCGGGCGGCACCGAGGGTGAGACGGCTGTCGATCCGAGGTACAGCATGGCGTTCTTCTGCCACCCGGTCGGGAACGCAGCGCTGGAGCCGGTGCCGAGCGAGAGGGTGCGGGCTGAAGGGCTAAAGGCTGCTGCTAGAGAGGGGAATCCGCATGCGCTAAAGAAGGATGAGATCCTGACCGCGAATGAGCACCTGCAGATGAGGTTGCGGGCGAGCTATGCCGGTCTGTATCGTGATGAGGGTAAGGAGTGATGCTAGTGGTCTGGCTGGCCATATACGTACTAGGAGGCTATCGGTGTGTTGGCGATTTATTGTTATTTACAAGGAGCAACCTTGCATACTGCACTACCTACGCGTCTCCTCCGTGGCGCCGTGCTGCGACCTGGTGAGCAATGACAACTTTCAAATCACCTAGATCTCTTAGTAACTGCCTGCTATCACTCACAGGCATGAGAGAGAGCTAAAAACCGGTTATCTCCATGACCACGTTTCAATGACTGGGGAGCTATTCCGAAAGGGCACTAAACCGTTTACACGGTCAATCCGGAAGTGTGGGCGAAATCCCGTTACCCGTTTGTTGACAATCTCGGCCGAGATTGGTCGGTTTTAATTTAGGACGAGGTACTTGGTACTTGGGTTGTTGGGGTTGTTGGGGCAGTTGGGGCATTTTGGACTTTAGGTACTTTTAAGTGGTGCGTCACACTTTGTAAATTCCGAGCCAAGCTTTCCCAAGCATGGTTCAACGGCTGAAAGAACCGACCGAACTAGACCTTATACATACCTACCTACCTTACCTACTATATGACTAGTTAATGAGAAGCAGGCATAGCCCTAGAAGCTGTGCACCGGATGAGGTACGGTGCTTAAGTCCTAAGGCTAGTTGAACCCGATTCTAGGGTCTAGTTCTAGTTTCCAAGAAAATTTTCAATATGCAAACATGAATCGTAAGTGTTTGACAGGAGTTAACAGAATCTCCACGTGCGGCGACATCGGTTTAGTATTGTGCAGTATTGCACCATGAGTACCTCTTATCTAGGTAGGTACTGCAGCAAGTGTAGGTACCTAGGTAGGTAGGTAGGTACCAGGTAATTATACCCTAATCCACGCTTGCAACGCATGCCGTTTGATAAATCGCATAGTCTAGTATATGGTTCAAATATACTGTACTTCCTAGTATTGTCCCGCTACGGTTTATCATCGGCACTTGCGATTTAGGCTGATTGGGCTACTCGATGCCAAGAGTTACTAAGATCATCCGCAAGTCTAGAGTTGTACTACGGCATACAACACACCAACCGCGGCCGCTGTTCCCCATAGAATGTATTCGTCATTAGGTATATTTTGGACTTTTGATGTTAGGTTGTGCCGCAGAAAAGAAAAGCAACCCATCAACTACTTACTACTTATCAACTGCACGCACTGCACCTACGGACGGATAGCCGGACATAATGCACCGAGGTGGTAGGCGATCTCCATACCTTGGCCATTCCAATAGATGCAGCAATTACCCGTCATTTTGTTTGAGTCACTAAAATACAGGGCTTTGGAGACCAAAAGACACAAAAAATTCAGGCGCCCCATTCAATTTGTCATCTCGGTCTTTACGAAGCGCGAGCGCAAAACCTGAAAGAGGCAAGAGGCAAGGGAACGAATGATGGAGATGACCCGCTCGATCTTATTGCTTGGTGGCCTCTTACTACCTAATGCGACCATGTATGTTCCTTCCTTTCCCACCTTTGCTCCACATGCCCCGGCCGCCATTCGCGAATGCACTGCAGCCCTTCCATTCTTTCTCGCATTTATCTTAATTTGTCACACATTTTCTGTTTCCCCAGCTTCTTGGCGCTAGATTCACCCATGAAAGATTGCAAATCCAAATCTCCATGATGACTCTTTGTTTGCTTACGCACCCCGGAGGGATGCAAACGCGTTGTAGAGACAAAAGCCCACAACCAGCTTTCTTTCAGACATACATACATACGATGCATACCTAATTAATTAATAAATAAAGCGGTGAATGAATGAATGACTACCTTCTTCGCCGAGACACCTTGCTGACGACCACCAGTCAGCTCATGGGTTTCCTTGTCACAACACGCAAGCCATCCATCAGTCTTACCGCATCGTAAAAGAGGACCAAACAGGTACGGGAATATTTCACGCCCGACCCGACCCGACCCGTTTCGATAAACCCTTGTTATGTCCGGCCCCTCTTGCCCCTTTCAACCCTACTGGTACATTGTTATGGTTGGTGCATTGTTAAAATGTGATACGGCATACAACAGTACCGTACTACGTTCTATTCAGTGCTCGCACCCCCGATAATAAAAGTATCCACTAAAGTATCGGGCTTAACGTGGGTGGTAGCTGATTCTTTCTAAAGTCCGGTTAGGCTTTTAGTTTGCACTTAAGGGTGCCTTTCCTTCTCCACTCGTCATAGAATTAATCTTCTTGTCTCTCACGCTGGACGCACTATAGGAAAGCCAAAAGAAAACCATGGCAGGTCCTCCGCCAACAACACAAGGACCGGGATCTAGGAGCACTGCCTCCAATGATCCTGATATTAGGCATCAGACACAAGATGATCCAGAGCAGGTAGTTTCGGATGCCACAATGAGCCGTGAAGCCGACCTCATTCGGCCTTCGGCGCCAAGCCCAGCCCCCGAACCCAGCGCCGACCTAGATGACGCTACTTCATCCGACGAGGAAAAACATGGGCGCCAATCTTCAACAGAATCCATTTCACTACCGGCAACGGGAACAAGAAACGACTTAAATCGCACAAAAAGCACTGCCACCGACGTATCTGCCACCTACTCGACGCACCTGCGCGCGCTCGAGCAAGAATGGAGCTCCCGGCCATGGTACCGCAAGCTTAATCCATTGCGCTGGGGTGGCATACCTCCGCTACCGGAAGAGCGCGCCCCGTGTCCAGAGGTCGACGCCGGCTTCCTGAGCAAGCTGTTTTTCTCATGGCAGGGGCCTCTTATGACGACGGGCTACCGCCGCAGCCTGCAGCTGACTGACATCTGGGCCGTGAATCCAAACCGCGCCGTCGAGCCCATGTCGGATCGCGTGCGGGCCTCTTTCAAGAAGCGCGTCGCCGCCGGCCAGAGGTTTCCGCTCGCCCTCGCTATCCACGAGGCATTCTTCCGCGAATTCTGGCTGGGTGGCATCTGCTCGCTGATATCGACCCTGATGCAGGTCTTATCGCCCTTCTTGCTGCGCTTTCTGATCCAGTTCGCAACGGACGCTTATAACGCTGCTAACCAAGGGACACCAGCTCCACCCGTGGGCAGGGGAGCTGGCCTGATCGTCGGAGTGGTCCTGATGCAGATCGCACAGAGCTTGTCTATGAACCACTTCATCTACCACGGCATGATATGTGGAGGGCAGTCCAGAGCCAGCCTGATTCAGCTGGTGTACGAGAAGAGTATGGTTCTGTCCGGCAGGGCCAAGGCAGGCGGGAGCAACGAAGAGAACGAGACCAAGGACAACAATGGAAAGAAGGATGAGAAAAAGAAGGGAGGCAAGGGAGGCGTCAATCCAGAGGGCCAGGGTACAGGCTGGGCGAATGGCCGGATAGTTAACCTGATGAGCGTGGATACATACCGCGTCGACCAGGCGTTTGGTCTATTCCACATCGTCTGGACGGCCCCGCTCGCGTGCGTGATCACGTTGGTCGTACTGGTCATCAACATCACATACTCTGCCCTTGCTGGCTTCGCGCTCTTGATCATTGGTGTCCCAATCCTGACGCGGGCCATCAAGTCTTTATTCATACGGCGCAAGGGCATCAACCGCATCACGGATCAGCGTGTCTCGCTCACCCAAGAGATTTTGCAGTCTGTGAGGTTCGTCAAGTACTTCGGCTGGGAGAGCAGCTTTATTGCACGGCTTCACGAGATCCGCACGCGCGAGATTTCGGCCATTCAGATGCTTTTGTCCATTCGCAACGCAATCTTGGCCATCAGTCTTTCGCTGCCAGTTTTTGCGTCCATGCTGTCTTTTATCACGTACTCGCTCTCAGGTCACAACCTAAATCCTGCCCAGATCTTCTCTAGTCTGGCGCTCTTCAACGGTCTGCGAATGCCACTTAATCTGCTCCCCCTTGTCATTGGGCAGGTTACGGATGGTTGGTCCTCGCTTAAGCGGATAGAGGAGTTTCTGCTGGCCGAAGAGCAGAACGAGGACGTGGTGAGGAGGATGGACGGCGAGAACGCTATCGAGATGCACGGAGCATCATTCACATGGGAGAAGACTCCTGCGCGGGAGAAGGACGGCGAAAAAGACCAGAAGTCTGCTGCTGCCGGGGGCAAGGAGAAGCCTGGACCGGAGAATGGCGACGGCACGACTGACAGCCCGCTGACAGAAACTGAGCGGGAGCCGTTCCACCTAGAGGAGCTCAACCTTGCCATTGGACGTAATGAGCTCATCGCCGTCATCGGAACTGTGGGCAGTGGCAAGTCATCCCTGCTGGCCGCGCTGGCAGGAGACATGCGCAAAACGGCTGGAGAGGTAGTTTTGGGGGCCTCGAGAGCCTTTTGTCCCCAGTACTCGTGGATCCAAAACACGACGGTGCGGGACAATATTCTGTTTGGCAAGGAGATGGACGAGTCCTGGTATAAGGAGGTCATCAAAGCGTACGTTGTACACCCGGAACCCGGACACCTTTTTGCCACAAAGGAGAAGAATATTGCTTGCTAACGGAGATTTTAACTGTAGATGTGCTCTTCAACCTGACTTGGACATGCTCCCCAACGGCGATCTGACCGAGATTGGCGAACGCGGCATCACCATTTCAGGAGGACAGAAACAACGATTGAACATTGCGCGCGCAATTTATTTCGATGCCGAAATGGTCCTCATGGACGATCCACTGAGTGCTGTCGACGCTCATGTTGGGCGCCACATTTTCGACCACGCAATCCTAGGTCTACTAGGTGACAAATGCCGGATTCTGGCGACACACCAACTCTGGGTCCTCAACCGCTGTGACCGCATAGTATGGATGGAGGCTGGCAAGATCCAAGCCGTTGGCACCTTTGATGATCTTGTACACAACCACGAAGGCTTCAAGCAGCTTATGGAAACCCATGCGCTCGAGGAAACGAAGGACGGAAAGAAGGCCGACAACGAAAGTGCTGGGGATGGTGAAGACATAAATGACGCAAAGGAGAAGCAGTCTGGCGACAACATCAAGCTTAAGAAGGGCAAGTCCCTGATGCAAACCGAAGAGCAGGCCGTGGCTAGTGTGCCGTGGTCAGTCTACAGCGATTACATCCGGTCTTCGGGCAGCATACTGAATGCGCCCCTCACCATAATCCTGCTCATCGTAGCTCAAGGTGCCAATATTGTTACGGCGTTGTGGCTTTCGTACTGGACGTCAGACCGCTTCTCGCTGTCCACGCCGGTTTATATTGCCATCTACGCCGGACTTGCCATTGCTCAGGTCGTGCTGCTGTTCGGATTCATGGTTGCCCTTTCAGTGTTGGGGACGAGGGCGTCGAGAACCATATTGCACCAGGCAGTGACGAGAGTACTGCGCGCGCCCATGTCCTTCTTTGACACGACGCCCCTGGGCCGCATCACGAACCGATTTTCCCGCGACGTCGACGTCATGGACAACAACTTGGCCGACGCCATGCGCATGTACTTTTTCTCCGTGTCGGGGATATTGTCCACTTTTGCACTCATCATTGCCTTCTTCCACTACTTTGCCGCCGCGCTCGTGCCTCTGTTTTTCGTCTTTATGGCGTCCACGGCGTACTACCGCGCTTCAGCTCGCGAGGTCAAGCGTTTCGAGTCGACTCTCCGGTCCAATGTTTTTGCTAAATTCGGCGAGGGTCTCAGTGGCGTGGCTTGCATTCGAGCCTACGGACTGCAAGACCGCTTTGCTGCCGATCTTAGAGTCGCCATCGACGACATGAACTCGGCCTACTACCTGACCTTTTCGAACCAAAGGTGGCTGTCGATCCGGCTCGACGCCATCGGCAATGCGCTCGTCCTGACGACGGGTGTTCTTGTGGTCACTAACCGCTTCGACGTGTCGCCGTCCATCGGCGGGCTCGTGCTCAGTTATATCCTCGCCATTGTTCAGATGATCCAGTTCACCGTCCGGCAGCTGGCGGAGGTGGAGAACGGCATGAACGCCGTCGAGCGGCTGCGGTACTACGGCCGTGAGCTAGAGTCGGAGGCGCCACTAAAGACCATCGAAGTGGCGCCCTCGTGGCCCCAAAAGGGCGAGATCGTCTTTGACAACGTTGAGATGCGGTACAGGCCTGGCCTCCCGCTGGTCCTGCGAGGCCTGGACATGAAGGTTCGTGGCGGCGAAAGGATTGGTATCGTGGGCAGGACGGGTGCCGGCAAGAGCAGCATCATGAGCGCCCTATTCCGACTCGTCGAGCTGTCCGGGGGCAGGATCACCATTGACGGCCTGGACATTGCCACGGTGGGGCTGGGTGACCTCCGGTCCAGGTTGGCCATCATTCCGCAGGACCCTACCCTGTTCAAGGGGACAGTGCGCAGCAACCTGGACCCGTTCGGCGAGCACACAGACCTCGAGCTCTGGGGTGCGTTGAGGCAGGCGGATCTCGTCGGACCCGAGACGGGTAGCGGCGCCGCAACGCCCACAGCCATCCAGGAGAAGGAGGCAGGCGGCGGCGGCGGTGGTGGCGGACGCATCCAGCTCGACTCGGTGGTGGAGGAAGACGGACTCAACTTCTCGCTCGGGCAGCGGCAGCTGATGGCGTTGGCGCGAGCGCTAGTCAGGGGCTCGCAGATCATCATCTGCGACGAGGCGACTTCCAGCGTCGACATGGAGACGGACGCCAAGATCCAGGCCACGATGGCGGTCGGGTTCCGGGGCAAGACTCTGCTGTGCATTGCCCATCGTCTGCGGACCATTATCGGCTACGACCGCATCTGTGTTATGGATCAGGGCCGGATCGCCGAGCTGGGCGAGCCGCCGGAGCTATTCAAGATGGAGGGCGGCATTTTCAGGGGCATGTGCGAACGAAGCGGCATAACGGAGAGGGACATATTGGCTGCGAGGGAGGGGTTGGGCGTTACTGGTGGTGCTGATGAATGATGATGACGATGAAGTAAATATAATCTTAGTGTTGTATAAATATATCAAGTAATACCCAACAGAAATGAAAGAAGTTGATGGTGATAGGGCACAGGTGCAATAAGCCGTCTATCGCGAGTCTTGTCTTGCCCCTTGAATTATGTTTTATCCGATGTGAACAAGGGATGGGATGATTTGTTTTTAACATAAAAATGAGGCCAAAACGCAGAGCTGCAAGGGGGGAAAAAGGAGAATGGAGTGAGATACGGATCTCTTAAGTAACGAACTCTGGCTTACGTGAACTAGGGTCGCGTCATTGCAATGATAAAGTCGTAATAAGGTAGTCTGTCAGCAAGTCACCCACAACCTCCCATCAAAACACGGGAGAGAGAGAGAGAGAGCTGGGGGTTGCTGCGAGCCCGAGTTGTTAGCGTCTTGGCGAGTCGTTCAGACAAGCAATACATGTCACGATGGGCTGAGGGCTCGACAACGCATTCCCATATCTCCCGATAGATGTAGTAAGACCTCTTCATTACTTAGTGTTTTTTTTAAAAAAAGTCCTAACCTCGTCCCGGCATCCTCATTATTTGAAAAGAAAAAGAAAAACCAACCGCCATACGCTACAATAGATACCCTACGCAAATGTAATGCAGGAATAATCATCTGAGGCAAGTTTTGTTTTGTATGAAGATGAAAAAAAAAACACGAAAATTCCAGACCCTTTTTTTGGCCCACCCACTACGCCGCCCTGGACTCCTCCAGAACAAAAGGCCCTTTACTGCAGCCACCCAGCAGCACCCGAGCTCCTGCGTCCCTTCTCGTACAGGTATTTGCTGTTGAGGCCGACTGACGTCCGCTTCCCCGACGGGCTAGGAGTGGCAGTTCCCGCGGCCGTCGACTGCCCAAACAAGCTCGAGCCGCTCGACGCACCTGGGCTCAGCAGCGCGCCTGAGGAGATGCCGCCGCTGCCGCCGCCAAAGGACGACCTCCTACCGTGCATCTTTTGGAAGAGCGGGCTGCCGGCGCCGACGGGTGAAAATGGGGAGCCGTTTAGCCTCTTGTTGTTGGCGGCTGCGGCGGATGGGCTGCCGGATAGTGGAGAGCCGCTGATGCTCTTGCTGCTGCCGACGGAGCCCGAGAGCGAGGGCGTGCGCGTGTAGCGTGGAGGAGTGCTGAAGACGGAGCCGGGTGTGGCGGGCGCGGACGAGGGCGGCAGGCCGAGGAGCTTGCGCTGCGTCGTCGTCAGGGGTATATCGGATAGGTCGTCCTTCTTGCGGAAGACTGGGAGGAGGGCGATGACGATGTTGAGGAGCGGAATGACCTGCAGGCCCAGGTTGGCCCACCATATCAGGGATCTTGTGGATTCGGGAAAGCTGGAACGGGAATTGGGGTGGTTAGTAAATGCTCCCATTTCCGTCGGCCACGGCATTCGACAGTCATGCCGCGCGTGAAGCTTTTTTTTAAGAAATAAAAAATAAAAAAGCTGTAAATAATAGGGGGCAGGACCACCAACCTCCGCTCGTACTTCTGCACTG
>JAVHJQ010003179.1:0-11010 GCA_031306095.1 Pyricularia sp. CD86 | reverse complement strand
TAATCTTTTTTTTTTTTTTTGGTAGTCGAGTCATTCTTCTTCCTCTCAAGTATGAACAGCGCCAGGTCCGAGCACTGGCTTAGTCTTACCTTTACCACCATAGTAGATGGCTACCCGTGGTCCCCACTTAATCTGTCCCGAGTCCGGCTTAGTTACTTGCAGAATTCGTATAGTAAGAGGTCACGAGAGCTGAACCAGTATCTACAGAGTAACTAGTTCTGTAAAACACAATGTGACCCGGCGTGTGCAAGGACAGCCAGTCGATGTAGCTTTCCCGTTAGCTATTAGTCACTTGCACTATTTTTGTGACTTTGCCAATATCGGTGCTTCCGTCCACATTAAATTGATCGGTATCGTAACCTTGCTTGCCTCTTGAACTCATCTCCTCCTGGTGTTGTGACACAAATGGTGAATTCAACAGACAGCCAGCATGGTCAGCTTTAGAAAAGCATATTTGTATGGCAATAAGACATGACAAAAAGTCCAAGGTCCTATCAATATGTGACAGCATCAGGAGTAGGTGAATTGAAGAGGCAAGGCTTACTTGATCTGGCTTGCTCGTAGACGAGTACTAGTTAGTCATGGCCACTCATCAAGCTTGAGAAAACAAAAAAAAAAAGTCCAAAAGATGAAGGTTTCGACCGAGCCGTCTGGTACACATTGTGATATTTCCTCACTAGAGATGCTATCACTGAGGAAGCCATCATACAGATGCTACCTAGGTAATCACCCAAACTCCACGAATACATACATATACTCCTATGCTTATATACCCGATGTATTTAAGTGCTCAGTTGCACACTTCAACAGTTGCTTCAGTCTCATTCAAATCTACAACCCTTCCATCCTCGAGCTTGGTATGTGGGTTATTCATGACAATCATCGAGGTAAATTTGATTCCCAGGAAGGGGACGTCGCCAATACCCATAAACCCTAGCCGTTCGTACAGTGGCTTTCCCATGGGAGTTGCTATCAAATAAACGTCTTTCTTCTCGCTCCTTGCTATGTTCAAGCCCCACTGCACAAGATCCTTCCCTATTCCTTTGCGGCCGTGCTGTGGGTGCACAGCTAGAATTGAGAGCTCTAAGCGAGCAAGAGCAATTAAGGGGGGGAAAAGTGGTATCAGTATTGGGGATCAAGATCCGAGCAACTGTTACGCATTCATACCGTAGTAGTCAAGGCTTTTGCCAAAGATAGACTTTGTCGCAGACTCGATAGCGAGACGCGCCTCCTCCCTAGCTTCCGGGTCGACCCCGGCAAACTTGGGCTCCTTAGGGGCGACGAACGGTTCCCGATCCGGCTTGGGGGGAGCGACCCACCAGGCATAGCCAACCACCTCATTCAGCTCCTCGTCCACAGCGACGATGATGACTGAGTTGGGATCGTCTTGCAGCCGGCAGGTTTTGCGCCACGCGCGCCATTTCATTTGCGCGTCGACACCCGGCTGTTGTAGGTGCAGCGGGAAGATGCGGCGCATCATCGGGTCGATTTCTGGGTCGAAGGCGGCGCTGCCAACGCGAGCGATGGCGGTGACGTCGGCTGCCGTGGCGGGGCGGTAACTGATTGGCATTTTTGTTTTTATTTTGTTATGATTGTTAGTTATTTTTATTCTTATTCTGTGTCTGATGGTGGGAGCTCGTTTATATTCTTTCCTTGCTGAAGATTCCCAGTGATATGGGTGAACTTGAGACAAGATGTTTGGGAAGGAATAGGGAACCTTGGATGGCATGAACTGGCCGGCGATGGCGAGTTTGTACACCACAAGACGGAATTTACGGTGTATTATTGATTGTATCTCTACGCCCTTTGACATGAGTCAGAATGACATTGTACATGTATCCTGCAATTCCCCCCGCATTATGTCGTTTTAAGCGCTACATGGCAGCCCTACACCAAATTCGCCAGAAAAGACTGGAGCATCTTTCATCTCCTTTTGTCTTTTTTCTTTCTTTCTTTCTTATTCTCAAGATGAACGGAGTTTGGATGTTCATTCACAACCTACCTAACTTCAATTTCAAGGGAACACGTGAGCATAAATAATTCCACTATGCTTAATTCTGGTTGAGTCGCCCGCAATATCGGATGAGCTGCTTAGCAAGGGCCAATCTGCACTAAACCGATCCTTGACATCTCACAGGATCAGATGGCGCACAACATCATCAACCCCAGCTGATTGGCCGAGTCGGACTTTGGAATATGTAGGTAACAATCTGTTAAACAGCCACGGCCTACCCTTGTCTTCAGCCCAATGGCTGAGCCTCAATATTAAGCTTGTACATTGGGTATCTATCCTACGGCACGAAATCTTGGAGCACTTGCAGTATCTGGGATTCGAATTAGAATGCCTTCCTTTTCCGAGCCTGCCAATCAAGTCACAGTGAATTTCAGGCAGCAGAAGTCATGGCCCCAACGATGAAGTTGCTTATTCCTTGGTACCATGCTCTCAAGGCGCGGCTCCATATACATGTATGTATGTGTATATATATAGAGGATAAAGTCTTAGGTGTTCCGTCCTTGGTCCTCTGGCAAGACAATACAGCCATCTTTCTCCCCTATTCCTACGAAGGAAATCACTCATCTCAAGCCTATATTGATCCTCCGTAACCATGCGCTGCATGACTACTCTGACATTCCTGAGCGCCGCCTTGCTAGTCGCCCAGCCAACACTTGCCGCTGTCGATGGCCTCTGTCCCATCGTAGGTGCCGTACTGCCGCCGCCAGTGAATTCTGGCTCTCATCCAGCAGTGGTCAAGGCAATTGCGGAACTAAGATCGTTCCTAGGTACGACAACCAGCAAGCTCAACGTCTCTAGCGTTTCGGTTGCTATCAAATCAATCCACGAGGATGAAAAACTGCTCGATTTCCATTCGACGCCACCAGTGCTGGACTCGAGGGGCGTCAAGACTGTCGACGGCAGATCCATATACCGCATCGGCAGCATTTCCAAGATTTTCCCTGTGTTGGCTGTTCTGAAGCTGGATGGCGTTAGCCTGGACGATAAAATCACAAAATACCTGCCTGAGCTCCGAAGCCTTGTTAACCAACAACCCGTCAGGGATGCGTTGACCGAGGTGGAGTGGGACGAGATTACCCTAGGGGCGCTGGGAGCACACATTGGTGGTATCAGCGCGGATTGTGAGGCATCCCTCTGTTCACCAGTCTTTAGCCACCATCTCGTGCAAATTTCTAACTTGCTTTGATGCTCTAGACGTCATCGACTATGCAAGCTTCCCTGGTTACGTAGACCAGGCGATACAGCTGGGACTTCCGGGGAAGGAGAATATAACCTCACCGGGGTGCGCTGGAGTTCCAGGCACTCGACTATGTACATGGGAAGGTAAAATTTAACCAAGCACTTTTGCTGTTTCGGACGAAGATCTGGGGGGAGTAGAGCAAATTACTGACCAGCGGTTTGAGCAACAGACTTCTTCCAGGGCTTCGGCGGACGGGCACCGGTTTTCACCCCCTTCAGTGCCCCGGCATACTCCAACATTGGCACACCCCTGCTGGCCCTGGTTGTTGAGAAGGTCTCCAAAATGAGCTATCAGGACTTCTTGGCCGAGAAGATCCTTGCACCGCTGGGGCTCAATGACACCGGCTCCACCAAACCCGAAGAATACAAGGGGGTCATACCCAAGGACGACTTCTGGTTTGGGACAGACATTGGTTTCGAGACGCCGTATGTTATTCTGCCTTTTGCTTGCTCTTTTTTCGCCCTCCCTATTCCCTCCATCCACCTGTGCTTTGCAACTAGACCAAACTAACAAACATATATATAGAGCTGGCGGGCTATACTCGTCCTCAGACGACCTGATCGCCTTTGCCGCCGCGGTTCTGTCCAACAGGGTCCTCTCACCCGCGCAGACTCGCAAGTGGTTCAAGCCGCTGACAAACACGGCCTCGTTGGGCACACAGCTGGGAGCGCCGTGGGAGATCTTCCGAGCCATCAACGTCACTCGTGACCAGCGCGCCATCGAGGTGATCACGAAGGGCGGAGACCTGTTCAACTACCGCGGCAGCATTGCCCTCGTTCCGGACTACGGCCTGGCCATGACGGTCCTAGTGAGCGGCAATACCACCGAGATGAGCGCCATCGCGCCTTCCGTCCAAGCGACCGCCGTCAAGATTCTGCTGCCGGCCCTGGAGCGGGCGGGCAAGGACCAGGCTGCAGCGGCGTACGCGGGTAGGTACAGGGACGAAGCGACCAACTCGACCATCGTGCTCGAAGTGGACCCGGATGGTGATAATGGGCCAGGGATTCGGGTTTCCGAAGTTGTAGTACGCGGGTTTGACGTGCTGGGAAACTATCCTTTGTACAGCAACATCAACGGCAGAGCACCCAGCACCAAGCAACTCGTCAGGCTCCGGTTGCAGCCGACCGAAGGCCTTTCGACCAGCGAGAGGCAGTCTTGGCGGGGGATTTGGAACGTCGGCTCGGCGGAGCAGGTTGCAGCGCGCAATGCGCCGTTTCCCTGGGCTGAGAACGGCTGCGTCACTTGGGCGAGCACAGATCGACTGGTATACGGGCTACAGGCGTTGGATAGATTCATCTTTAACGTCGAGCGCAGAAGCAACGGTATGATCGATGCGCAGAGCCTAGAGTTTCCTGCTTTTCAGGTAAAGCTGGTCCGACAGAACAAGGCATGCAGGGTTCGTAGCGGGGGAATCTAGAATGCAAGCGATCGAGGTGCAGAAGATGTGAGGTAGGCGGTGTAGCGTCAAGTTCCGCGGTTAGTATTGGGTTCTATGTTAGGGGGCTTTGACAGATGACGAAATAACGATAGATATGGTCAAGATTACGAGAATGACCAGCAGATACGGTAGTTTACTAATACGCCATCAAAACACCAGGATCACTGCATATTGCGGGCATGTAGGCGGTGCGGAGTATCATAACCAACACGCCAAGAACTGTGGAAGATAGATGGTGTTGGCGTTGGTGGTGTAGCACTCAAACTAGAATGTTCTCCTTCTTTGGAGAACTCGCATCGCGCCTCACAGCTCGATTCGCCGGGATCCAGCAGCTTACCCGTTTGTTGCAAAGTCAAAAGTCCAACGACATAAAAAGAAAAGAAGAAAAATCTGCCATGCCCCGAATTAGTGTTGCATCGATTTCTTGAGCAGCATCCTATTGCAGCCAGGCGTACTCCTTGGCATCTTGGCATCTCCAAAAACCCCCAACCTCCCCCTCACTGCACCTTCCTCTTCCGAACATGGGATCCGCGCTCTTGGCGTAAAAAGTTGCCTTGGGGCCCTGTCGGTCAAGGCCGGGCGACCTCGATAACGAACATTGATGGTGGGTTTTTCTTGGGGTGATGCGGGCCAGGAAGCATGGCAGGAAAAGGAGAGGGGCAAATTACCTACCTACCTACCTACCTACCCACCTAATACTTACCGTAGAGGATTGATGAGAAATAGAATGAGCACCAACTACCCTACTAACATGTCTTGGAAAGTGGTTAGGTATTTATCTCAATGCCACCCACCCTCTCGTTGTTGACGACTAGAATGACTCTTTACCCTTCTCTCCTTTAGCGGCCCGTCCATCTCGCATCGCTCGACTGAGGCTACCCCCAGGCATCTTGTCAAATTTACTTCGTGCGACGATGAGGATCCTCGACCAGATCACTGCGGCCAAAGCTGCGACTGTCCTGCTCTCCGTGGCAGGCGTCGCCAGCTCGCAGAAAGTCTGCAAGCCAAAGGTCGACTCGGCCAAGCTCCAGGCCGACATCACCGTCGAGAACCTGATGAAAAATCTGCAGGTGCTCAACGACCTCGCCTACGCCAACGGCGGAAACCGCGCATTTGGTCTGCCCGGAAACGTGGCCACCGTCGATTACATCTTTGGCCGCGTTTCCGGCGTGCCCGGGACACGGGCCTGGAAGCAGGAGTTTGGCGCCCAGTTCGCCCAGGTCCAATCTCTGTCCATCAAGTTCAACGGTGAGACCGTCGGCCCTGCCTATGGCCTGACCTACTCTCCCTCGACGAGTGCCGAAGGCATTGAGGCCGAGATTGTTGTTGGCCCTGAAGGCGCTGATGGATGCGACCCGGCCAACTACGCCGGCCTTGACGTGTCGGGCAAGATCGTCCTGGTCGACCGTTTCCGCTGCCCGACTGGCGGCACCCTGGCCGGCCGCGTGCTTCCCGCTGCTCAGAACGGCGCCATCGGAGTCCTGGTGTACAACGATGTGACCACACAGGTCACTGCCGGATCGCTCGGTAGCCCTTCGGATGAGTTCGTTCCGGCGGCTTTTATCAACCGTGTTGATGGGCTCGCAGCCAAGGAGAGAATCGCTGCCGGTGAGACCATCATTGCCTTCCTCCAACAGACCCAGGTCGTCGAAGAGCGCAAGACGTACAACGTTTTTGTCGAGACCGAGGATGGTGACCCGGACAACACCATTGTGCTCGGCGCCCACCACGACAGCGTTCAGGCTGGCCCAGGTATCAACGACGATGGCAAGTTTGCACATCACTCGTCCTTTTGTCATGATCAGCTTTTTCAGCCATCGAAATTTCAGTAATCTTGCTAACATGGAAGTCTCATCGACAACAGCTTCGGGGTCATCCCTTTTAATCGAGCTCTTCCACGCCTTTACCAAGTACCGCACCAAAAACCGTGTGCGGTTCGCCTGGTGGGGTGCTGAGGAGAACGGCCTTTTGGGCTCCAAGTACTATTGCAACAACCTCTCGGCGCCTGAGATCAACCAAATCCTCGCATATCTCAACTTTGATATGCAGGCACGCGGTCGCATCGGTGTGTCGGACAACGACGGCCGTGTATACGGTAGCGTTGCCCCCAAGGGTTAGTACATTGATGCCACTGGACTCAGATCGTTCTCCTTGGGACCGAGGCTAACAATATCCTTCTTGACCTTCTCTACAGGTTCCGAAGTCATCCAACAGACCTACCTTGACCACTTTGCCGCCCAGGACGTCGAGGTCACGCCCCGCATCCTTACTAACGGTAGCGACTACGCCTCGTTCTGGTCCATCCTCAACAAGCCCTTCGGATTCCTGCAGACGGGCATCTTGCCCGAGGAGGATCCGTGCTACCACCAGGCCTGCGATAACATCACCAACATCCAGCCCGAGCTGCTGCTTCTCAACGCGAGGGCCGCCGCTCACCAGCTGACTGTGCTTTCCCTTAACGGCACCTCGCTGATTCCCAAGGTTCCCGTCCAGGAGGCCGGGCTTGCCGCCATCCGCTCTAGGAGCCTGACGCCCAGCTGGCCCATTGTCGCGGGCATGGACGAGGTCAGGGCCGCCGGTGAGTCCCATGTTGGATGCGGGCATGAGATCTAGACACTAGACAAGATCCCGCGAACATAAAAAAAATATAGGAACTTAGGTGACATTAATTAAACTATTGATGACCAAGTATTTCGTCTTCACCTTCGCTGTAGCTCGTGCGCAGTAACTTATTGATTGGTGGCGTCCTCTGTGTGTACCACTCATTAAACATTAAGCTGTATCATTGTTCTTGATCAAATTCACCAGAGTTGACCGCGCAAATGAGAGCGCAAAAAAAAAAAAAAGAAAAGAAAAGGGGGAAATAAATAGACCAAACAACCGCGCGGACGAAATTAGGCCCGCCGACCTACATGGAGTCCTAGTTCTTCTGCGACCAGAAGGCTAGGAACGGACGATTTCTCTTTACCCAAGTTGGTAGGTGTCAGGTACCACTCGGTCATGGGTAGAAAGGTGGACCGAAACACGTACACTCCGATCGAGTCGGCCGAGGATCGGCTTCCCCATCAATCAACGATGCTGCCGACCCATCCATCAAGGGTGGCAGCCCCGCTGTCGGAACCACTGTTCCCGGGGGTCATGGCCTGGCCCATCTGGGTCTAGGCAGGGTCTGTCTGGTGCAATTTTGATCATCTTGACCATGATATTTATAAATGCGGATGGTTTCCCAACTGCGGTAATATCGAAACAGGGTCACTTGACAGTGAATCGCTTGCTTGCAAGACATTCCTGGAAACATAAATTACAACCGTATTCTTTTCCAAAGCATTGGCGCTGTGTCCAACGACGGCGAGAGCTTTAGGAAACTGCGAGGACAGAAAGACTAAAGAATATATATCTAACTGGAGAAGGGAAGAATGAAAAAAGGGAGAAACCACTTGCTCTAAAACGGTTTGTTTGAAAATGGCAGGGGCCTGTGACAATCAACAAGGGAGGAGGCCAAGTCAGGAGGTCTCTTCTACGATCGATATAGAGGAGACGACTGAAAAGACAACGACAAATTTGAACCTACAAAAGGTTCCTACCACGACCGGAGGAGAAGAGGCTGTCTTGGGACCGCAGTCTGATGAACTTCCCAATGGCGGTTTGCGGGCCTGGCTACAGGTTTTGGGAGGCTTCCTCCTATTCTTCAACTCATGGTTAGTTTCTCGGCTTCTTCGAAGAAGGCTTAGTCGCTGACGGTAATACCAAAGGGCCATCGTCAACTCCTTTGGCGTCTACCAGAGCTATTATTCTCAGAATCTGCTCAGCAGCCAATCGCCATCAAACATTTCATGGATCGGATCTATACAAGGTTTCCTGCTCCTCGCTGTCGGTTGCGTAACCGGGCCTTTGTTTGACGCCGGCTACTTTCGAATCGTCATCACTACGGGAGCTGTCTTGGTTGTTGTTGGCTTCATGATGACGAGCCTTGGCACCGAGTACTGGCACATGCTTCTAAGCCAAGGCTTCTGTATTGGCATGGGTGCCGGTTGCCTCGTCGTTCCCTCCCTCGCCCTTCTACCACAGTACTTTGGTCCATCCAAGCGAGCACTGGTTATCGGAATTGCCGTGACCGGAAGTAGCCTCGGCGGTGTGGTGTACCCGCTCCTTTTCACAGCCCTGATCAGCCGTATCGGCTTCGGCTGGACCAACCGTGTGCTCGGTTTCATCTCCCTAGGCACTCTAGGTACCGCCGTTATCGTCATGCGCACTCGCGTCAAGCCTCGCCAGGTGCGGTCCTTGTTTGACCCGGCTTCATTCCACGAGACGCCCTACCTACTGTACTGCGCAGCTCTATTTTGCTCGAACTTCGGTTTCTTCGTTCCCGTCTTCTATCTCCAGCAATACGCTCTCGGTCACGGGTTAGAGCACAGCGAGGACTTAGCGCGGAACCTGGTGGCAGTGCTGAACGGGGCGTCCATCTTGGGACGTCTCGCGCCTAGCCTTGTGGTGCCGTATATTGGGCCCATAAATACAATGATCTGGGTTGCCGGTATGGCAGCAGTGGTCACGTTTTGTTGGGTGGCGGTTAACGACCTGGCCGGAAATGGTAAGGGATTTCTTTTTTTTTCTCTCTTTGCTCCTGTGCTCTGAAGTGATTTTCATCAAGGCAAAGTCACAGAGAACAATACAGACATAAAGACAGGGTTTACTGACTGAAATCTCGTTCAACATCTAGTCTTGTTTGCAATCTTGTATGGATTCAGCACTGGTGGCATTGTAAGCCTCCCGGCTGTAGTGTTGGCATCGGTAACCAAGGATCTTGGCTTTCTGGGGGCAAGGATGGGGACATCAAACCTCATTAATGCTATCGGCTCGCTCTGTGGTCCTCCGCTCGCTGGTGCCATATTGAATTCGGGTGGAGGTTCCCACTGGTTGGGCTTGCAGTTGTTTGCCGCCTTCACCCTCACGTGCACTGCTTTGTTGTTTTACGCAATGCGCGTGGCTAGAGTTGGACCCAGAGTGCTTCGCAAAGCATAATAAATTGTTAACCAAACCTGGCTTTGTTACCTCGGTAATTTACTCTGCCCTATCAACCTACTAAGCCGAGGTATGTCAGGTAACATAGGGTACCTTAGCTTGACTTGCTTGTTTCGTGTGATGCACACAGGAACGACAGGCTCCCCCACGTTGAAACTCAACCCAACCAATTTCAAGTCACGTGTGCACGCGTTTGTGACTACCTTGTAATCCCACCGGAAGTAGTTTTTCCTCCACTCCAGCATGAGAAGCAGGGCAGGTACAGGTACACGTAGCCAACAAAAGAAAGAGAGAGAGAGAGAGAGAAAAAAAAAAAGAGAAAACCAAAAGAAATACAGACCTCTCTCTGTCAAGAATACTTGACTCTCACACCTGCTAACATTCGGTATCTTACGCGCTATTTATTCAGTGGCTTTTCCCTGGCTTTCATCTTGTCGCAACATGCCCCGACCTCCTCTGCGCGCTAGGGCGCGTCAAAACGAACCCTCAAACCCCGCCGCGTCTGCTCCCAAACAACCCTCACCCCTCGCCGCCCCGCTTCCAACAATCAAGCAACACGATTCCCTCGTGAGAAATGAAGACCACGACTCATCAAACCTAACCGAGACCGACCGCCCATCTCTCCCACTATATAACACCACCTTCCATACATACCGCGTCTCGCCCCTTCACATCGGCAACGAGCCTCTCACTGCCGCCCGCCTCTCCCGCCTCTCTCACAGCCTACGCGATGCACTCGTCGGCGACGTCGTGCGCGGCGTCCAGGTACGCCTCCCCGCCGAGGATGCCTCAAACGACCAGCGATACGGCTCCCTCGTACTCGCCACAATGATGTGGGTCGAGGTGTTTGAAGGAAACAATGGCCTCTTGTTGACACTGCAGTACGAGGCTGCCGAGTGTCACGCCCTCCTCCTGCCCGGGGAAGAGGGTGTCAATCCGCTATCAATGGGTTCGGCGCAGCTGCCCCTGCTTCTTATCCGCATGCCGCCAGCACTGAGGCTTGCTGTGATTGAATTTCTAGCGAGGGAATTCGACTGCCGGATCAGCCCGCTTGCACTGCGGGGAAGCAATCTCGTTGATGCTTGGGAAAACTGGGCGGAACAAGTTGGCTTGCAGAGCTCGTCTCCTTCGGCCATGCTATCCAAAGATCTTGTTTTGACGTTGGGCTTCCGATTGCCGGCTACGACGGAAAATTCCACAATTGGGCTCAAGTCGATTGATGTGATAGTTCCTGCCTCAGATTTACGTCAGTTTGTGGATGAGGGGCGTAAACAGGTCCAACGCACAAACCAAAAG